>JAJJWW010005999.1:0-264856 GCA_023531295.1 Papaver armeniacum
GTGTAGTGTTATTCAAGCAATCAGTACAATTATTTGTAAGGTTGTTAATCTTCAACCAAAGGATTCAGGCTTGATGTTTCCTTATTAAGTTGGCTCTTCTATTACTCCTCTCTAAACAAAGAGCAACATCATGGGAGTGTAAATTAGTTTGCAAATCATGGAGAGATCTTGTTTTTCCTCCGTCCTTTTCTTAAATGCACTTGAACCATCTTAATTCGGCTGATGATTCTGGTAAGTTAGGTTTTAATACGTTGAGTCGTGAACAGCGACGGAACCAGGAATTTACGTTTGGGTGGGCGAATTTTTTTTTTCTCGAACTCTTAACTTAATTTATCTCTACTTGCCAAGAATGACAATGCGCAGAATATACTTAAAGCTGAGTATGGGTATGCCACACCATCTCTTTTCCTTGGAGCATAAAGCTTTGAATCAAATTTTTTCACCTTGTACCTGATATTAGGGAGGAATAATTTGCGTATCGAAAATAATAATCCTGATTTATTTAGCGGCCGAAGGCCGCCCAATTGTTTTCTAGTTTTAAAGGTTATTATAGGGATGCAAAAATATTTGGAGTTTGTACATATACGCATAATAAGTCACGACATATTATATTTTTGTCTCATGAATACACTGCATTTTTAGATTATACATAGATATATATATAAAATTGTAGTCACTTCATAGAAGAAAAATGAATTTTTGGACAAACACTTGCTTTTTTTCTTTTTTTAAAGGTGGACAAACGTTTGCTTAGTTAAGGACAAGACACCCCAATTTGACACACAATTTTATTTTATCAAACTGACACGTAACAGGTGAGCCCATTCAATACCTTATTTTAAGAAACATCATGAATACTTGTTTTTCCCTATAGCCTTTGAACGGTTGAGATGCTATTCAAAAATTAATCCATGCTGGACCGGGTTCCAAAATCTTCTGATTTCTTCCGCACAAAATCATATCTTAACAATTAATGGGCTAATTAAAATTTACACATGACTAAATTTTACAAATGTTAAAAATTACACTAACAAAACATCTTTTTAGAAATTTTGGGGTGGGCTTCAGCCTGGGTAAGCCACCCCTAATACCATCCCTGGGACTCGTGAACCAGCAGGGCAATGTTATTATCATGCGGAGTATGATGATGAGAATTGTCATGAGACACCCTCTTTTAGTAGAAAAACAAGGATGAAGTTAAACCCTCCATTTGAGAGCTATTATATTGTGGGTTCGTGTAATGGTTTAATTTGCTTGAACTCATGGTTTAATTATAAATGTGAAACTGCTTGTATATGTAATCCAATCACCAGAGAATACATTATCCTTCTTGAAGTCGAAGGAATATGCAATGGGATCGGATTTGGTAATATTATTTCAACCAATGACTACAAGATTGTGAAAGATATTCTCAAGCTATAATGAGGGAGGTTGCTTCCATAAAGTCATCACTTGAATCGGTTAATATACAAGAAGGAGTTATAGACTCTAGACTGTGGATGGTTGGGGATAATAATAAGTTGGAGGCATACTCGGTAAAGAATGGAGTAATTTCTCTTAGTGAAACGGATGCGATGGATTTCCCAGGCGATATTATTTGGAGTCGGTTATATCCTTATAAAGTTAATATCTTTCTTTGGCTTCTCTCTCATGAAAAGTTGATGATGACCGATAAACTTGTTCGAAGGGGAATGAACGTGGATAGGACATGTAGTTTTTGTCAAGAAGAAGATGAAACAAGCTCTCATTTGTTTTATGAGTGTTGGAGAATTAAAAGAATTTGGATTTATTTTGTTGAAGGATGTGATTTCCGTTGGAGCTACAATGATCATATTGCCACAACAATTCAAAGTTGGAATCATGATTGGGGTGATAAGCGGCTTAACCGTATATGGAACAATCTTCCGGCCGCAATATGGTGGTGCATTTGGAAAGAAAGAAATGAAAGGATCTTCAACAACAAAAGGAAAAATTTAGCAAGTATAATTAGAGATGTCAAGATTCAAGCTTTCTTTTGGGCGGAATCAAACACCAAAATGCTAGGATTAACGGCTAATATGGTAGTTTGTTTGTGGGATTCGTATTTCTATTGTACCCTTTGAGAGGGCATAAAGGGGAAATCTTGTACACTCTCCTTTTTTCCTTCCTCGACCGTTTTTTCTCTTTTTTCTTTTTTTGGGTAACCGATTCCCAAATCGGTTTCCTTTTTTGTTTCGGTTGTTTTATTGGGTTGAGATACCCCTCTTAAGTACCTCTTTTTCAATTAAATTTCCTTTGACTGATCAAAAAAAAAATAAAAAAAAATTGTTAGACTCTGTTGCGACAACGATAGAGACCCAATTGCCTTGGCAGTGGCAATGGATGGACAAATGTCATGGGAAAGATAGACATGAATATGAAACACGTTAGTGCACATGGTCAGTTTGCAGATGGAGCTCTTTATTGGGCGAACTACCACGAAGAAAGCATTCTTTCTTTCCATTTGGCTGATGAAAAGTTTAGTGAACTTCCATCACCACCACCTAGTGTGTCACGTTCCGTTGTTACACTAAGGGGTTTAGGTGATTTTCTAAGTGCTAGTTATTATACCGATGCCGGTGGTTTTGAAATATGGTTATTGAAGAAGAGTAAAGATAAATATAATAGCATGAGCTGGAGTAAAAAGTTTAGCAATGATTCTTCTTGCAAATTGCTGCCATTTGAGTATACAAAGAGTGGTAGGCTTCTGTTCAATGGCGATAGCAAAATTTATACTTATGATCCTAAAACTTCATCAGCCAAAATGGATGTGAGTTTGGGCAAGATAATTTCTCAACTAATCCGTCACAAGAATACCTTAATTTCATTGTATTAGGAGAAAAAAACAATGGAATTCGGTGAAAAAGACTTTTCGAGTGCGGTGATAGAAAGCAGTGCTTAGCCTCAAGAATCAATCCGAAAGTAAGATATCTCTAGGTACGAAGTGATCATTTTAATTGACAATGTGTAATGATGTTATTGGGCCGATTTAAATGTTTAAGCGTGAGACCTTTATATGACCACTTTTTTAAATCTAAGTGATCAATTACCACAAAAAGATTGAGAATGGTCATCTTTGCCAAAACCAAAATATCCTCTCTTTTACCCAATTACTATAACTCCTTATATATCCTATTTTTTGGGGTATAATTGGAAAGCAAACTTTAATATAACATATCTAAAAATCCGTACCTTGGAATTTTACGAATTTTATCTTGTTGGAAAGCTAATAAAAAAATCTATCCAACGAGCACAAACAACAATATCAAATTTAGAGTTTTTACGAAAAATTCGGAGATATTTATCATTTTAGGCACAATTTTAGAAAATTAAATGTATATTCATTATGCAAACCACCACAAAAGATACATAATACTTTATGTAGCAAAATTTTGGTTTATGCATCAACTAATTTTTCCTTTCCAACTAATAAAACGATGTACTCCCTTCGTTTCAAGATAAATGATACTTTAATTTTAGGCACAATTCTCGAAAATTGAATGCATAGCCATTATGCAAACCACCACAAAGGATGCATAACACATCATGCAACCATATTTTGGTTTATGGATCGACTAATTTTTCGTTTCAGAAAGTGATACTTTCACAACCCGCAGAAAAGTGAAACTTTCGCTCCGTTTAGGAAAAGTGATACTTTCGCTCCGTTTGAAAAGTGATACTTTCGCCGGTTTCGGAAAAGTTTTCACTTTTTCCAAACCTGGCAAAGTATCACTTTTTCCGAAAAGGAGCGAAAGTATCACTTTTTCGGAAACTAGTAAAGTATCACTTTTTTAAACGGGTGAAAGTAATCGCAGACGAACCCCATGTTCTGATTCTTTTTCGGTCGGCCCTCCCACCGTGGCAACGGTCGTACTAGTAATATCTAAAAAATACTGTTACTATGTAAATTGCATAATTTGCTAATTACTAATTACAGGGTGAATCTTTGATGGAGAATGCGATGCTTACATTGGTAGACATGTTTCGTGTTTAGGGGAAAAAAAAAAAAAAGTCTGACAAGTAAATGCAGGAAAACACATTGGCGGTGGAGAGCTATGTCGGTTGTCCTAGCCTTCCCGGACATCTATTTGGTTCTTACTTCTCAGCTTAATTATATAACAGAATGAATTAGTTCAGTTGATCAGATATATTGCTCCACTCCGGCTAAGAAATAACAGAAAATTCTGTCTTATTATTAGTCCGAAGACTTCGTAAGCATGGCGAACACTTTTAGATGGCATGGTATGTATTAGATGTTATTAGATGTGTATATATAGGCCCACACATATCAAGAAGATTTGCAGACATAAATATCAGAATATATTGAAGATATACACACCAAAATTGGAAGATACCGAAGATCATGCAATATATTTTGTATCATATAAATTAGGAGTAGTAATTATTATATTTTATTTTCTCTTAATTCTCCTTTATTTCTTTTATATTTTATCTTTGTAAATCAAGTAATGTAATTACATATATATATATATATGTGAATATAATTCTTAGTCTAACCAAGTTGGGAAGACAAGCAAACAAGAGGTGTGTTAATATTTGTGATGGTATAGCAGAGCTAGTGAGTTGAAGATCCACAATCCAAGTAAGTTTCTCCACTTTTTGTTTGATCAATTGAAATGGTGACTCCTCCTACTTCTCCAACCAAAAAATCAGATGATTCTGAAATTCCAATCGAACCCACATCAAAAGTGGTGATTAATGATCCTTATGCGATTCACCATTCGGATAATACCAGTCTTGCTTTGTTCACTCCTCTCTTGAATGGAGACAATTATGGAATATGGGAACGTGGAGTCACCATGGCTCTTTCCGCTAAAGACAAGATGAGTTTTGTGAATGGGACAATTGAAGAACCTAAGGATACAACTTTGTATGCTAGATGGAAAAGATCTACTAATCTTGTTAAGATGTGGATCACTAACTCAATAGAGCCAGATATAAAATCCAGTTTTATGTATTGCGATTCGGCATATCAACTCTGGAATGAACTCCGTGATCATTTTTATCAATCTAATGCTCCCAAAAATTTTGAGTTGAAACTTGCAATTTCCACTCTAAAAATTGATGGGATGTCTGTATCGATGTTTTTCACAAAGATGAAAGCATTATGGGAGGAGCTGGATGCAACATCCATGGTCGATACTCCATGTATTTGTGCAAGTGAGAAAATAAATTGTTGAACACCGCAACGAGAGATAAGGTGATGGAATTTTTGCAAGGTCTTGATGATGATTTGCGAATGTAAGAAGTTGATTTTGTTGATGGATCCTATTACATCAATCAATAAGGTTTACAACCTTGTTCGTCAAGAAGAAAACAGTTACATATTTCTACATCCTCCAATGTTCAAAGTTGAGAGTGCATCACTTGTTTAACCAAAGAAGTGAATCAAAGTATTCAAAAGGTCCAATGAACAAGAAACCTAGACCTTTTTGTGATCATTGTAATATGATTGGTCATTCTCGAGAAAATGTTGGAAGCTGAATGGTTATCCACCAAATCATGTTCCAAAGCCCAAAGAAAGACAAGGGACAATACTTGCCACATCAAGGAACGAGAAAGAATCTTCGACAACAAAAGAGTCATTCACAGCTGATGACTATCAAAAGTACATGAAGTTCAAAGCTTTTATGGCTTCCAAAGGTGGTGATTCTTCTGTTGTTTCATCAGCAAATCTTGCAGGTAAAATTCTAACCACATCTAATTTTGATTCTTCTTTTTCCTTAGTAGATCTAAATATAGCAGCTAGAGTTTTGAACATATCTAATTCAAGTTGGATAGTTGATAGTGGTGCATCAAATCATTGTTGTTATTTACTATCAATGTTTTCATCTTATAAATCTGCACCTGAAAATTTATTTGTTCAATTGCCTGATGGATCTAGTACCTGTGTGAAACACATAGGGACAATTATATTTTCACCTCTTCTCAAAATAGAAGATGTTTATCACATACCTGATTTTAAATTCAATTTATTATTTATTAGTCAAATCACCAGATCACTTGGTTGTTTTGCGAATTTTTCTTCTAACTTGTGTACTTTTCAGGACCATACAAGGAAGATGCAAATTGGTCTAGCTAATCAAGTAGGAGGTCTTTATTATCTCCAACAAAGTTCGATAAATTCAGTTAGAAATAATGAGTCATTTGATTTATGGCATTGGCGTCTAGGGCATCCATCCTTGGAACGTCTTAAATTTTTGAGTACTAATTTTAATTATATTAATTCTAGTTGCACCCACAAGTGTGAGATTTGTCCTATGGCAAAACAATCAAGATTACCTTTTAATAAAAGTAGTATTTCTAGTAAATCTCCTTTTAAGTTAATTCATTGTGATTTATGGGGACCGTTTTCGGTTCCATCTTTAAATGGTGCACGATATTTTATTACCATTGTTGATGATTTTACACGTTGCACTTGGGTATTCTTGATGAATTCGAAATCTGAAACAAAAAAATATTTAGATTATTTTTTTAATTTTGTGATAAATCAGTATAAATCAAAAATTGGCACTATCTCGTACGGATCTAGAAAAATCTATATTCCCCAGATTCAAAAATTTCGTTCCGATAATGGGACCGAATTCCTGACAAAGGACTTACAACAATGGTTTCTCCAGAATGGAGTTTTACATCAACGGAGTTGTGTATACACTCCACAACAAAATGGTGTTGTAGAACGCAAACACCGTCATCTACTTAATGTAGCAAGATCACTACGTTTTCAAGCAGGATTACCATTAGAATTTTGGGGAGAATGTATTATGGTCGCAGGGTATTTGATCAATAAGATGCCCACACCAGTACTCAATTACATATCTCCACATGAAGTTCTTTTCGGATCATCGCCAAATTATTCACATCTTAGAGTATTTGGTTGTTTATGTTTTGCTCGCAACACCAGTCCTTCTCATAAATTTGATGCTCGAGCAAAACCAGGAATTTTTATTGGGTATCCATACAATCAAAAAGGTTATAAGATCTTTGATTTAGAAACAAAGAAAATCTATACTTCAAGAGATGTCATATTTCATGAACGAACATTTCCGTATGGCAATGCGCTTTCACCATCGCCAGAATCAAACCAATTCAATGATCCTGGTCAGTATTTGGAAGAGTTAGAAAATGGTAATGAACATGAATCGGATAAAAACGTCACAATTCCTACTTCTCCACGAAGTACGACTATTACTCCCTTTCATTCGCCAGGAAATTTATCTTCCTCGTCACAAGGATGTACATCGACCGAAGACAATCAATATACAACTCCTTCATCCATAAGTGAGTCACATTCTTCTTCAGTGACATCTCCTGGATTGTCACCATCAAATGAATCCACGTTAAATGGATCCCAAATGAATGAGCGAATCTCATCACGTCCCATTAGGGATCGTAATCCTCCAAAATATCTAAAAGATTATATATGCAAAGTGATGAAAACTCCTGTTTTAGAGGGTCCAAAATATCCTCTTAATCATTTCCTTTCTTATAATAAAATGTCTGAACAACATAAGATATTTCTCACAAAGGTTTTAGTCACTGACGTGCCCACTAATTATCGCCAAGCCATCAAAATTACAGTATGGAGAGATGCGATGTTCAAGGAGGTACATGCTCATAAACAAAATAATACCTGGACAAAGCAATCCTTACCTAAAGGAAAAACAACGATTGGTTGTAAATGGGTATACAAAATAAAATATAATCCAGATGGATCAATCGAAAGATATAAAGCCCGATTAGTCGCCAAAGGTTATACACAAGTGGAAGGTATCGATTTTCATGAAACCTTTGCACCTGTCGCAAAATTAGTACACTAGTCCAGAAAGGGTTATAAATAACGTTTTTAAATGACGGATTAGTTATGTGAATAGGGTATCACAAGCAAATTCCGTCATATAACATATAAATAGTTGGGTCCATCAACTGACGTAAAAAAACCGTCGCTCTCAAACGTGATAAGTTATTAGGTGTGTGATTTAATGATGAACCTTTAATCACGGAATAAGTCCGATAAATATTTATTAGTTTTTGTACGCCCATCGCTAATTTTCTATTGTGCGCCCAAAAGTGGCTAGCCACATATAATGCCACATTTTTAGATGTATGAAAATGGTTAGCCACCACTTGCTTACTTATCAAATACCAAAGGTCTTCCACATTGTGCGATGTTGTTCCCACTAGTAATTGGGCCGGTAAAACCCGGCATGTATTATAATTAGGCATAAAATTAGACGAGTCTGTTTCCATCTAGTTTGATAAATTAGATGAGGTTGGATCTAATCAAACAAACTTGAACTATCTTTCCCATCTCGTTCTTCTCTTCAGTAGAAATCAAAATTAGTTAGACGAGTCAGTAAAATCATCACCCTCATCTCAAAATCAAAACCTTGTATCAGCAGAAATCAAAAGCAAACCCTTTTTTGTAACCCTAAATCTAGTTGTTTTTCTCCTGATATCCTAGGGTTTGAGTAATGGGAAGAAGAAGATGTGGAACTGAAGTGAACTCTTTTTCAACTATGATTTGGTTTTTACTCAAGATTATTGTTATTTGATTAAGTTTTATTTGATTGGTATCATTTAATTCGATCTGATATGGATTCATCACCAACGACATCAGGTTTCGTCAATATTAGTAGCATTCCATGCAGATCTTTGGTATAATTTCTTATCACCTCAAGTTGATTTGATTTTTGTTAGCTAGGAATATTGTTGGTATCGGTTATGACTTCTGAGTTTCCTGAAAATCTGTTTCCATTTAGGGTTTTTATTTTATTTTTTATTTTGTGAGATAATGTTGATTTGGGTTATGTCAATGATTCTGGTGTTGATGCTGGGTTTTTGATAGCATGATCAAAGTTAACAAGAGCTCTTACTGCACGGGAAGGGTATTCTAAATATTGAATTAAATTCATCTCTTGTGTCCAGGACATCTATGAGAATTTTATTTTTATTTGTTTTAAAGAAGAGAGTATATATGTGATTTGCATTTCTCGAAAATGGTGGAAATTTCATTTCTAAAGTAAAGAAGCTTGAAAGTGATTTATATAGGTATAAGTTGTTGTATCAACTGTAATAGTGTTGCAAAATGCTAGATGGATTTTTTTTAAATCTTTTCTCGGATCTTTTTTGTTTTTTTATTTGTGTGGTGTATATACCTTTTATCATGTTGGTCTGAAAAAGTTGTCTTATGGGTACATTTATGGCGATTATATTTGAACTTCGAACTGTAGATAGGTTGGTGAAGGGTAGTACATCGTGCTCCGAATGGTTATGATTCATTTCAATCCAAGTCAAGGTAAGCTCTCATTTTCATTCTCGTTTGCTGGAACGTTTTTTTATCGTACATTTTGTTGTTAACTTTTTTGATCGGGAAGTTTTTACATGTGCCGATTGGTTCATTTTTGGGTAGGCACATTTTTTCTGGTAAAGATAATGGAGTCGTTGGCGGTGACAGTTATAATGTGAAAGATGACGGACCTTCGAGAATAAAAGTAGAACGTTCATCACATACAGATGTTTGTCTTGATAGTTGGATAATTTAAGTTAGTCTACGCTCCATTTGTTGCCACGAGCAGCAGGGAATGAATTTGTAAGTAATACCTTTACCCTGTAACACAGAGGCCTCAGCTCTTTTCCTCTAACTCTATTATCTTAAAATCCCATACCCTTGAATTATTGTTTGATATCTGCTTACTTAATGCACAATCTTCAGAGCTATTGTTTTTAATTTTCACCACTTCTTGTAGAGGCTTAGATATGTCTGTTGTTCATGCTGCACCACATCTCCGTTATTGCAAATATCTCCCCTGATAATTGTAGTGAACGAATGCATAAATTCATTAATTAGAGTTCGTTAGGCTCCTTGAACTCTTCAGAAGTTTTAGGGGTTTGGAATATCTCCGTACATTTAATATATCAGCTAGTGAATACAGAACTTGTCATATTTTGTCTCTTGAAGTTGAATTTTACCTGAAATTGTGTTCTTTTTTAATCACCTTCTTGTTGTGGTTCCTGTTACCACCCCTGCATCAATATTACTCTTGGGGATCACAATTAGTCGTGTCCCCTTATAGATGATGATTATTTCAAAGTAGGATTGGTTGATTCCTTCGAATTGCTTCACATCAGGAAGTATTTATACTAACTAGGTATCTTGTTATACAGGAGAGTGGGTTCCCCGCACATTCCTATTACTTTTTTAGGAACTTCAGGAAAAGAACAGTTGCAAATGCATATGTTGATAGCGCAAAGCCTCCAATCGATAACGATTTTGACTGCCAGATTGATGAAATTGTGGATGCAAGTTCAATGTTACACAATAGAGATGGCGTACCTGGATATTTTTCAGTAGGTTAGGTGGCCAAAAACATGTGTAAATATTATAGAGGAGCTACCAAATTAGAGTGGTGAAGCTAGGTAACAGTTTAGTTAATCGAATTCAGTGAAAAAAGAAATCAGTTTTATTATTTGGATGCAATTTCAAGTTGCTTATGTTGTATGATGGATGAATATACTTGTATTCAGATATTTGATGTAATTTTCAGTAATTAATATAAAGTTAAATTCATCTTGAAAGTATATTCAGTGTCAAAACGTAGTAAGTTTTCAGATTTAGCTGAATCAAAATATGCTTCTGATTCAACAAATCTGAATACCAAAATCCGAATCAGTTTCTAGGAAATCACAGATCCCAAACGTTATTTTATTTAACAAACAAAAAATGTGATTCTAAATCACATACTTTATTCGCCACTAAAAATGATGAATTTTGGGCGTCATACTTAATGACGTTTTCTGTTTGTCATTTAGAAAGAGTCACACCAAATAAATAACGGTTCGAATAACGGATGAAAAACGTGATAAATCACGTTTTATAACGGATTCCATTCGTCATTTATAAGCCTTTCTGGACTAGTGGTAACAGTAAGATTTTTACTTTCTTTGGCTGCAATTCGTGGATGGCACTTACATCAACTTGATGTAAATAATGCTTTTCTTCAAGGAGATTTGGAAGAAGAGGTATACATAAAAATGCCACCAGGATTTGAAAGTTCAGATGGCACGCAAGTATGTCGCCTAAATAAATCTATATATGGTTTTGTTTATGGGTGAAAATCGTTTCTGCCGATTTCGGTAAATTCGGTAGGTGAGTGAGAAACTGGTTCAAACCCTAAACAAATGTGCTGCACGTGAGCACTTTATAGATTCGAGAGATCAATCTGTACAAGTCCTACCTAAACCAAGAAATGGCCGTTCCGGACTTGCTTCGGTCACAAAGTGGAGGAGAAGGGTTGATTTCGGGAGGAAGCAAAGAAAGGTATTGAGACCAGAATAGTGCAGGAGAGTAGTGTCTCGACTTGTATCGAGAAAGTGGAAGCTTCGGAAGCTTGCAAGAGATGAAAGCTTTTTGGAGAGCTTGCAAAGTTGCCTTTTCGAGAGTGTAGTATTTTTCTCCACCGAGACTTGTTGTCCGGTGGAAATAGGTAAGACCTATTTATACAAGCCGAGATTGAAATGTACCCTGGCCTCATGAAGGAAGAGAGTAAAGGGTGAAATAATGGGAGGAGGTGGTAACCGCAAGGTGTTTATGGGTGAAAATGTTTTCACCATTATTTCCTCATTTATTTGACCGCTTTATTCCTTTTCACGCTTTCTTAATGCGAGCGTAGTGTACGCTGCAAGCTGTGACCGCCAAACCAAAACCCCGGGAAAGCATCCCCGGTTGTGTTGATATCTCGAGTGTTGGTTGCACCTTGAGTGCAAGTGGCGTGTGGCTAGTGGCGCGTGTGGCATGTGCAAGTGGAATGCCCTTGTTGCGGGTTGTACTTGGAGCGCAAGTGGCAATGCCGCAAGTGGCAATGCCGGAGAAGCTAGTGGCGTGCGTGGCATGTGCGGAATGCCTTGGTGGTAGGTTGTACGTTGAGTGTAAGTGGCAATGCCAGAGCTGCTAGTGGCGTGTGTGGCATGTGCCAATGGCATGTGCGGAATGCCTAGGTGGTAGGTTGCATGGTTTGCAAATTAGGCTACCAGCGAGGGTTTTGGCATCTGCAAGTGGCGCGTACGGTCGAATTGGCCTAGGTTGCGCGACTTGCAAGTTAGGCTACCATCACGCATTAGGGCCACGGCTAGGTGATGAAGGCTACCAAACGAGCGTGTTGGCATGTGTCAATGGCATGCGTGGCCGTTAGGGCGTGGCCTTGGTAGGAAAAGCTACCGACGAGCATGTTGGCATGTGCCAATGGCATGCGTGGCCGTTAGGGCCGTGGCCTTGGTAGGAAAAGCTACCCAATGAGCATGTTGGCATGTGCCAATGGCATGTGTGGCCGTTAGGGCCGTGGCCTTGGTAGGAAAAGCTACCAATGAGCATGTTGGCATGTGCCAATGGCATGCGTGGCCGTTAGGGCCGTGGCCTTGGTAGGAAAAGCTACCAGCGAGCATGTTGGCATGTGCCAATGGCATGCGTGGCCGTTAGGTCCGTGGCCTTGGTAGGAAAAGCTACCAGCGAGCATGTTGGCATGTGCCAATGGCATGCATGGCCGTTAGGTCCGTGGCCTTGGTAGGAAAAGCTACCAATGAGCATGTTGGCATGTGCCAATGGCATGCGTGGCGTTAGGATCGTGGCCTTGGTAGGAAAAGCTACCGGCCCGAGCATGTTGGCATGTGCCAATGGCATGCGTGGTCGTTAGGGCCGTGTCCTTGGCGAGGAAAAGCTACCGAGCATGAGCATGTTGGCATGTGCCAATGGCATGCGTGGCCGTTAGGGACGTGGCCTTGGCAGGAAAAGCTACCAGGAAAAGCTACCGAGCATGTTGGCATGTGCCAATGGCATGCGTGACCGTTAGGGCCGTGGCCTTGGTACGAAAAGCTACCAGCGAGCATGTTGGCATGTGCCAATGGCATGCGTGACCGTTAGGGCCGTGGCCTTGGTAGGAAAAGCTACCAGCGAGCATGTTGGCATGTGCCAATGGCATGCGTGGCCGACTTGGCCTAGGTTGCATGGTTTGTAAGCCTAGGCGCGGGCGCCATTTTTTCATGGCGTGGCTAGGGCCAAGGCAGAGTGCGTTTGGCATGGCGCAGCTAGCTCGGGCTAAATGTGGCTGGCATGATTTTCCATTGGCACGGAGGTGCGGCTAGCATGGTTTGCATGCTTTGGCGCGTTTGGCGTGGCTGGCATGATTTGCCATTGGCACGGAGGGGAATTAGGGTTTTGTTCGTTGTAACCCTAATTTGAAAAAATACCCCCTATTAAATACTGACTACATGGCTTAAATGTCCTAATAAATGTGTCACTGGTGACATTAGGTTATTTTAGGGTTTTACGAGTTTACCCTTTGTTTAAAAACCACCATCAACAGGTTTAAAACAAGCATCCCGACAATGGTTTGCTACATTTTCATCTGCACTTATTAGTGAAGGTTTTCAACAATCTAAATCAGATTATTCACTTTTTACCTATAATCGCGGATCTACATATATATACGTTTTAGTATATGTAGATGACATTATCATTACAGGTAATGATGAAACATCTATATCAAAATTCAAAGTGTCTTTAGAAAAGCGGTTTTCACTTAAAAATCTGGGACGCTTACAATACTTTCTAGGGATTGAAGTTTCCCGTTCAGATCAAGGTATATTTCTTTGTCAAAAAAAATACATTGTTGATCTTTTAAAAGATATAGGGCTAACTGCATCCAAAGTAGTTTAATTTCCCATGGAGCAAAATCTTCGCCTCAAACCTACAGATGGTGAACCTTTGTCTGACCCTACACCATATCGTAGACTTATTGGTCGACTATTGTATCTAACTGTTACTCGGCTAGACATCACCTATGTAGTGAACATTTTAAGTCAATTTATGCAAAATCCTAGAACTGCTCATCATGATGCAGCTTTACGTGTTTTGCGTTATCTCAAGGGAACTATTGGACATGGAATTCTTTTTTTCGCTAAAAGCTCTCTTCATTTACGGGGTTATACCGATTCAGACTGGACTGGTTGTCCAACCACTCGTCGCTCAACAACGGGTTACTTCACCATGTTGGGAGATAGCCCCATTTCATGGAAATCTAAGAAACAACCAACTGTTTCTCGATCTTCCGTCGAAGCCGAATATAGGGCCATGGCCAATTTAATCTATTTGAATTATAGTGGTTAAAGTATCTTTTAGGGACCTTCATATTCCTATTTGAGTAACCTTTCACACTTTATTGTGATAGTCAACAAAGAATTCATATCGTGAAAATCATGTCTTCCATGAACGAACCAAGCACATTGAAATCGATTGTCATTTCATTCGTGAGAAGATTGAGTAATCTCATTACTCCACGTTATATAAAATCACCGATCAAATCGTCGATATTTTTACCAAACCTCTAGGTGCCGAATTATATACTCGGTTAACTAGCAAGTTGGGTGTTCTCGATATTTCTCCTCCACCTCCAACTTGAGGGGGGGTATTAGATGTTATTAGATGTGTATATATGGGCCCACACATATCAAGAAGATTTGCAGACATAAATATCAAAATATATTGAAGATATACACACCAAGATTGGAAGATACCGAAGATCATGCAATATATTTTGTATCATATAAATTAGGAGTAGTAATTATTATATTTTATTTTCTCTTAATTCTCCTTTACTTCTTTTATATTTTATCTTTGTAAATCAAGTAATGTAATTACATATATATATATATATATATATATATGTGAATATAATTCTTAGTCTAACCAAGTTGGGAAGACAAGCAAACAAGAGGTGTGTTAATATTTGTGAGTATGCGAAGGAGTTGATTGTCTAGCTAGTCACTTTGAATATTGGTACCGATGGGAATCAGTCTTAGAGATTTGAGACCATGTGGCATCGACCTTTGAGATAGACCCTGGCACCTGCAGGCTGATTCTTTGTTTGAAGCTCTATAAGCCCCAGTTTTTTTTTTTTGTAATTCATCCGGTAGAAACAATAAAATTTTCTGCTCCACAGCTGCACCGAAAGGCTAAAGAAAATTGATTGACTATTAACCTTTACTCTCGACGAATCCCAAATGTTGCATGTCATTCATATTCGTACAAGCGTGACAGAAGTGATAGTCCCATTCCCATGCCTGGACCCTTGCATACTTTGGCTACAATAACTAATTTTGTGTCAAACACTAATTTCTCATAGTAGAATTTGTATCCACATCATAGAGCCAGTACTAGTCCCATTGGGTTGGGCAATCGTCGAATGAATCTACATTTTTTTCAAACCAGAGATCAAATTAAGTTTATTCTTTCGAACTTCAAATTTTGGTGATGTGGATTTGAGAATGTGAGACAATTTCACGGTTAATTTCACAAAATTGACATACAAGCGTAAATCTTACTAATATAAAGAAAAGAGGTAATTGTTTGGTGAAGATCAAAATTTTTAAAAACTTAATATCTTTTTACATGACAATAATACCCTCATTAACTAAGCTTTTAGTTAATATTTGTATATTTACATGAATGTCATTGTTTTAAAAATAGATTAAAAAAATTAAAACTTAGATATCTTTAAAAATACACATTGAATTTTTGCAAAATTAATATATTTGGAAAGCTCTTTAAATTATCTACGTAATGAGTACAAACAAGGATATTAAATTTTTATTTTAAGATTTTTTTTTCCATTATTATCAAATTTGGTGTTATTAAAAGAATCCAATTCAAGCATGTGCATCGCACATGTGGCCTTACTAGTAAAAATAAAAAAATCTCACATCTCTTCAATCTTTCTTGTGCTGATCATAAACTTTTGTTGGTGAAATGGTGGTATCGGCATAGTTCTGCAAAACATGAGCAAGTTTGTTGAGATTATTAGTCCCACATGGTTGGGTTATTTAAGATCCTGCGGCTTATAATCTATTAGGGCCTCTCCACTCATTGTCAATTGGTTTTTAGTTGGATGCCCATATTCTAATATGTAGTACCTCACGACTTTCTACACTATACCAATACTGTTTTCTTTGTCCATTTGCTCAGTATGAGAAACACTATACAGTAGAAACTCTATAAATTAATGCTATCGGGACCATCAAAATTTATTAATTAAACGAGATATCAATTAACCGATAAATTAATAATTATTAATTTATATATTACATAGCAGGTGTTGGTAGCCTAGCAACAAGCTGGGAACCAATTTCTTTTTGAATAGCAATGCCTATTCTATGAAAGAGAGACCCCCGACTTTGTGGTTTGCATCTTGGCTTGCGAGACAGTTCGTTAGCCTTTTTTAAAATATGCACGTTTCCTCCCCCAATTCGCTTAAAGTTGAAAAAGCCAAAACTCCAAACTCGTAGCCGTGAGTTGTGCATTTTTCCAAGTATTTGTTGCGCTTGTGCATTTATATATTAATTAATATTTTATTAACTTATAGATAAATTTGATATCACAAGTTTAGACAAAACTGATCCTTTCGTCATTGAAAACTTCGATCAACAGATAACACAAGTTTAGACAATTTGGATGAACATATAGACAGTGAAATCACTCAGGACTTGCAAAATTTGATCGAGAAGTAGGGCTATCACAATTCAATGAATGTCGAAGATGTCCTAAATTATCCGAAAGAAAATGAAGTTATACATTTTTTGACTGATGAAGAAATAATCGAGAGCGATATGGGAACTGATAAAGATGTGTAAGAAGATGATGAAAGTTTTACAATAAAGCCCCCTTCACGAAACGAGACTATTAAAGCGGCAATCACATTGAATAATATCTTGATGAGCTATGAGAAAACAACACCAAAAATTCTTACAATGATAAGAAAAATTAGAGATGAAATTCAGTGCGATATTGATTTTAGAAAAAAATTTGAAAACAATTAAATCATTTTCCATGAAGTCTTCGTAAATCGTTAATGTATTGAATATATATGCATTATTAATTTATATTTCATTTGGGTCTACATAGGTAATCAAAAATGTATTATCTTATAATTTTAGCGAATTATTAATTTGGCACGTTGTCCCCGACTCGAGATCGGAAAAAAATATTATTTAAGAGAGTTTATTAAAATTCATTATATAATTCAAACAACTTCGAAATACAAACTAATGACAACAATCACACAGAGCTATTGGTTGGCAACCTAGCAACAAGCTGAGCACCAACCCCCCTCTGAATAGCAACGCCTACTCTATGAAAAACAAAACTACCAAAACCGCTACTAGCGTCATTATTAACAAGACAATTCTTCAGACGCTTAAAAAAACATAAAGTATCTTCGCCTAGCTCACCCAAAGTAGAGAAAGCCAAGACCCCGAGACTATAACCGAGTGAAGTGCACTTGTCCAGATATTTAGCACGCTTCCTTGAAACTGCCTTTGAAATGCTTTTCCCTGGGACAAAAGAGCGAACACCATCACCTTTGAAATAATCGAGTATTAATTAAAAGAGTTTTCACTGTACTTAGAGCTTCTCCAATGGCATGTGTGTGGAGATAAATGTCAAAATCCACCTAGGATGCACATCTATTTTCTTTAAAATCATTCTTCAACCCAGATGTCATAAATCAATGTATGCATGACTTTAGGTAGAAAATGTCAAGGGGAATGTCTAGTTTCCCACATTCCCCTTGACATTGTCTACCATCCTAGTCAGCTTTTTTAAATTAAAAATATATTTTATTTACTAAAATTAATTCTAATACAATAAATAATCATTTTTAAATCTAATAAAATCTTAAAATTACTAAACATAAAATTTACATTTAATAAGAAAAAGATCACAAACAAAACCATTGGAGATCAATAACTTTTTTCACCTAGACTTGAGGAAAATTTGGAATAAAGATGTCTTGTTTGTGTTGCCACATAGGAAATACATACAACAACCATTGGAGAAACTCTTATCATCTAGGGTAATTGCATCATATATTCGGATTGCAGGTACGCCTCAGGCAGAAAATACTCACAGATTCCATTATATATTAAGATTGCAGGCAAAAGATGGTACTAGTAAAGAGAACAAGCGAAACTATATTCAGAAACTTTTAATGCTTACAGTGGTATGGTGACGGCGAAGATAACAGGTCTTTGTAACAGAGAGGTAAACTTTCCGGCTTAGAAAAACATCTGGCGCTCCCTAATTGGACGGGAGAACAAAAGTAAGGATTACTTGCCGGTTTCCATATATATTGA
Organism: Papaver armeniacum; assembly: GCA_023531295.1. Taxonomy (NCBI): domain Eukaryota; kingdom Viridiplantae; phylum Streptophyta; class Magnoliopsida; order Ranunculales; family Papaveraceae; genus Papaver; species Papaver armeniacum. Next base: position 18,220 of record JAJJWW010005999.1, read on the forward strand.
TCGAACTAAAAAAGGAAATAGCGTGTAACTTATTCCGCTGCTTTCTTCACCGAATAGTTGTTTTATGTCAAACTGATAGCATTCAAAGCGTAGCAATTAATGTCGACTAGTCCTAATGTGCTCTGTGTGGGACTTAGTCGGTGATTACTTTGGCCACAAGTCAAGCTCTATTCTAAGCAATCTTGTTCCTAAAGTTTAGGAATTCTTAAGAGCTAAGTTAGGAAACCTTATTCCTAAAGTAATGTTTTCTTGATGGCCAAGTTTGTATCTCTATATATGGGACTAGAACCGTAGGTTTGTAGACAATCCAACTTAGAAGAGTGGTAAATCCTTGTACTTAGGATTTTGGTCTCTTGGGTAGGGAGGATTGTGTGCTACCATGAAGGTCAATATCGGTGTGATAGAAAACTTGTAGAGAGAGGATTTTGGTGTTCTAGTGTTTAGGGTTTGGGGCTTTTCCTTAAACCAAGTTTCTAGATGGTTTCCATGTTTCTCCTCTGTTACTAACAATTGTGAAGAAGGTGTAGAAGAGAAGACATGAGGCTGGTTCGAGGAATGGTTAGAGATATTGGTTTCTATGGTTTCTTCGATGGTGTTCTCGGGTATGTCTTGTTAACTCTTTGGGTCTTGTCTTGGGTTGCGGAAAGAGCATGTAATGGTCTTTGATTTAATGTAAGTTTTCTGGCGGTGTTGGCCATGGATGTAGCCTGTAAAGGTGAACCACGTTTATCTTGTGTTGTGGTTGTGTATTTGTTTATCCTCTGTCTCTTTCTTATTATTTCTCTCACGTTTGGTTCAAATCACCAATTGCCCTTTGTGATCATGTGATTCCGCCGCGCTCGGGATGCCAATTTTCCCAACAATTTGGTATCAGGGCAATGGCGGGCTGGTGTGATTGAACCTAGAATTGAACATGGTTTATTGTTCGGATGGAGAAATATATTTTGAAGATAATGTTTAAACCGGTGTTTACACAAAGATGGATTTGTGGTGTGATTTATAAATAGGAGGTTCAACTTGGTAGAAGTGTATGTTCTTTGTTTGATTCAATGATGTAATATGGGATGCAAAATAAGGCTTAATGAGGTGGAATACATATTTACTTCTTGAAGGGTGTGAGTAACCATACAATATAAAGAATGGGTTACAAAGTTTGAAGAAAGGATGGGGATGAGAGGTCTCATGTAGAAGCAAGTCCAGCAACGCTTCGAAGTTATGCTCGAGATGTTATAGATTTATGTTCTTAAGTCTATGTTAAAGTATTTTTGATGTCTTGCACGGAATTTCAAGAATGTGCCCAATCTCGGAAGCATTACCACAATAATATGGGCATTCACATGGTATATATTCTGAGCGAGTATGTTGGGTGTGATGGTGGTAAAAAGTATGTCAGATTGGTGATGGTTTTGGGAATCGCTCAAAGGTTTAAGCCTGTTGATCACAATACAGATGTCTGAAGGTTTGTTTCAGATACACGGTAATCTTGACATGTGTTGGAGTATGATATTGAAGCTAATCTTCCTTTCTAGGTTAGAGTTCATTATGTAGTTAGTTAGCTTACTGGTTAGGTGGAGCTAATGGTGTTTTTTATTGATGGTTCTCTTGGTGATCAATGGTGGAGTCTATGCAAGGATTCTTTGACGGTGATTGAAGATTTTCATGGTGTTTGTGAAACATGATCAATTTCACAAGTGTTCTTCGGTAGAATGTGGTTTGAAGACTTTTATCAACGTCATGGTGTTTTTGGTCTAAGAGATGGTTCTATGAAGATGGAAGTTCAGATGTGAGCTTCAAAAGTAATTCTACGGATATATAGAGATGGTGGAAAACTCTGGCGGAATATGGAGGTGGTTTCCTGTGATCGTCTCATGCTTGATAGCATGATCCGAGGTGGAGAATTGTGGGACTTAGTTGGTGATTAGTTTTGCCACAAGTCAAACTCTATTCTAAGCAATCTAGTTCCTAAAGTTTAGGAATTCTTAAGAGTTAAGTTAGGAAACCTTATTCCTAAAGTAATGATTTCTTGAGGGCCAAGTTTGTGTATCTATATATAGGACTAGAACTGTAGGTTTGTAGACAATCCAACCTAGAAGAGTGGTAAATCCTTGTACTTAGAATTTTAATGTCTTTGATAGGGAAGATCGTGTGCTACCGTGAAGGTAACTCTTTGGGTCTTGTCTTGGGTTGCGGAAAGAGCATGTAATGGTTTTTGATTTAATGGAAGTTTTTCTGGCGGTGTTGGCCGTGGATGTAGCCTGTAAAGGTGAACCACATATATCTTGTGTTGTGGTTGTGTGTTTGTTTATCTTCTGACTCTTTCTTATTATTTCTCTCACGTTTGGTTCAACTCACCAATTTCCCTTTGTGATTCTGTGATTTCACTGCGCTCGGGATGCCAATCTTCCCAACACTCTGCTCTCAAATCGGAATACTCGAGGATACACGTGCCTTGGCTTTATTTGTTTCTCGTATACCTACTCCATATTGCGAAAGGGTATATTAATTATATGTCCCTACTTTTAACTCCCTATAAATATATCCTTATGCAACAATAAATATATCCCTCCTTTTTTAATAACCTTATCCATTTAATATTAGATTACCTTAATACTCTCACTCATATAATAGTTTTTCTTCATTTCAAAATGGAACAAATTTCTTCCACTACCACTTCACCACCACCACTAGCATCACCACCACCACCATTCAACTACCATTCCACCACCACCGTTCAACAACCACCACCTACCAACCGCCACCACCACTAATATTCCACCACCATTACACCACCACCAGTCCTCCACCACCACTAGTATGTTGTCGCCACCACCACTAGTTCTTCGCCGCCGCCACCACCGTCATCGCCGCCGCCACCACCACCGTCACCGCCGCCGCCGCCACCACTGGTTCAAATATTTTTGTATCAACAATAATAATTGATCCAAATAAAAATAGAACCAAAAGTAGAAGTTTATCTAGTTTTAGTGGATCCAAGAAAAAAGGATAAACAGTAGAAGTTGATCCAATTTTAGTGGATCAACAATAGAAGTTGATCCATGTAAAATTGGATCAACAATGAACGTTGATCCATGTAAAATGGAGTGAACTTGGCGTTAGTCGAACACGCATCATCTGACATGGAGTCAGTCATGCTACCATTGCACCACAAGTTCAACATTGGAAGAAATTTACATGATTTAAACTACAAAGCATTATTTAAATTATAAGCATAATATACTTATCCAATGAAATATCGTCAACAATAGGAGTTCAAAGGATCAACAACAGTAGTTGATCCCATATAGATGGATCAACAACCATAGTTGATCCAATAAAAAATTGGGTCAACAACAGGAGTTTATCCCACAAAATGGATCAACAACAAAAATTGATCCCATAAAAATATATAAACAACAATAAATTGATCATTACTTGTAGCTTCATAAACACCAACAGCTCCAAGACCATCTTCAAAACCAATCTCGACAACTACAACAACCAGAACCACCATTCTACTACTAGTTCCATGACTAATTTCTCATTCGTACCTCTCCACCAGTACCGCCACCAACAAATCACACATCTCCAGCACCACCACCACCACCAAAACAACCACAACCAAAATCCAACACCAATTTCATCATTCCAAGCAAAAACCACCATAGTTGATCCAATAAAAAATTGGGTCAACAACAGGAGTTGATCCAAAATATATGGATCAACAACCATAGTTGATCCAAAATAAATGAATCAACAACCATAGTTGATCCAATATCACTGCCTGCTTCAACCTAGATAACCACCATATTTCATTCAGCAACAGGCTTCAATCTCTATAACAACAACTCATACCAACAAAAATTGATCCCATAATACAGCCACCAACCCCACCTTTGCTGCAATATCCACCTTAAAAATGAAAACATCGTTGTTACAACATCCACCAACAATAACACTTGCGGTCCCCACCACCACCAGAAAATCAAAAATTTATACATCAAAATCAACAATCTTCAATTACAGATCCAGATTTCTAAATATCAATATAAGCATATATAGAATAAATCATCTTCCAATCCAAATCTATCAAAACTAATTGTTGTAGTTTAGAACATTTGATTGAGATTGTTGTTGTCTATTGAGAAGAAGAAGAACTTCTAATTAAGAAACTAAACCCATTGAATCAATATCTTTCATACCTTGTAATAAAAATATAGATTTAATATCCTCCACCACCGCCGCCGCCACCACCACTACCATCATCACCGACAAGGAAGAATTGATATCCTACTCCACCACAACCACCACCACGACCACCATCATCAATTAATGGAACAAAAAGATTATGAATCTAGTAAGAAAAATCATTTAGATGAATTGGATAAACATGGTATGATATGCTCCTCCACCACCCCCATCGTCATCAACTATGGCAGCAAAAATGGTAGAGAAACGAACATATAAAGAGCAATAGATCTATTGATATAGCGGCGGAGGTAACAGAGGTTGTAGTGCCGGTTGTGGTGGAGGCGATCAAGAGTGGTGGTGGTGGTGGGAGCGATGGAGATGGTGGGAGTGATTTTTTTTTTTTGATAGAAACAAAGAAGAAGAGTATATAAGCGATTTATTATGTGTGGAGGGTGGATATGGAAATAAAAAACATGTTATTGGATCCCCGATGGGCTTATAAATAAAGAGGGACATAATTATTATGGGATAAGGATATTTGTATAGACCATCAAAAGTAGGGACAATAATTCAATTACCACATTGCGAAAAGATTGTTGAGAGAACGAAAAGCAAGGGATGAGTTTCAATTCAAAATATATCATGAGAATTCATGGATTTGCACCTTTTCCCACTTAGTTTCCTTATTCCGCTTTGCACTTGGGATTCTCTATGGCATACCATTCATTACCAATGGAAATTATCTGTTCGTCATAAGAAAGGCAATAGGATTCTTTATGGAATTAATTTACATCATCATATATCTCGTCTATGCTGAGAATAAACAGAGATTTTATGTGTATAGTTTTGATGGGTGAAATTATAGCCTGCGCTGGTTTAGTGATTGGTCTGCACGTCGGTGGACTCCCGCAAGCTACATTGATTTCTTTTGTTGCAGGTGCGTTAGAGGTGTGCACAAGTTCATTTTACACAAAATTAGTTAACAAGACCAAAATTAATAATTTTTGGGTGAAAAAGACATCTAGGTTTTGATACTGTTTAAATGGACAAAAATGTTAAAATAGTCAGGATGTAAACAGTTTCATCCTACCCATTTTTAAATATTTTTCTTATTTATAATTTACATCAGGATGCATCCAGTTTCATCCTCGCTATTTTTTAAATTTAAGCAAGGATGAATCCAGTTTCATCCTTGCTATTTTTTTTTCGTTCATTTCACCCGGAATAATTTTTACTCGTCCATTAGAACCATCTTTTAAAAATATTTGGACAAATGACCCATTTTCCGTTCATTTTATTCCAAGTTTCAGTCATTGTGTAATTGGTTGACCGCACAAAGAGCTTCGAAGAGTAGTGTATGCGTCATCTTGGCCACCTAAAACTAAAACAAGAGTGGTGCTCATATGGTGTGCAGTCTGTTGTTAACAAGGATTTTCATTGTGTGAGATCAAATAATTAAAAAACAGCACTAGTAGTATTATATCGAGAAAGATGAGTTACATTATAGGGCCATCTCATTGGGTTGTGCAATGCGTCGAATGAATCCACATTAATTTCTAAAACCCAAAGAGAAAAAATCATTCTTCAACTTCTAATTTTGGTGATGTAGATTTTAGATTGTCAGAGAATTTCATGACTTAATTTCATAAAATTGTCATCCAAGCGTGAAAATCAACAAATCTCACCTCTTCGAGAACCAAAAGACTGATAAAAGATCATTTAAAGCGATTCATATCTCTTGCAATCTCTTTTTTTTTTTTTTTTTTTTTGTATTGATCGTACTCTCTTGTTGGTGAAATGGGTATATGCGCAGTTCTACAACACATGAGTTTGTAGTACCTCGCGACTTTTTACGGTACCATTATTGTTATCTTGGTCCATTTGCTCAGTACGAGAAACAAGGCATTACACTTATCACGTAGGGATAATTGCCCCATTCTGTGTGCTATCTAAAATTTCATATTGCACTTCATATGCTGCGGCTCATGCATAAAATAGTCAGGTAGATCGATTTCCGGGAAAAGTGAGCAAGTAACTAAGAAAAAACTATATTTAGAAATTTTTAGTGATTATTGTGCTTAATGGTAATGAGTCTAACGACTATACCTAGTGTAGTCTTTAAAACAAGAAGTAAGCCTTCTTATCCAGTTCGTTACAAGATTTGTTGATGATGTATAGCCAATTTAATGGAGTGCCATAAATTGAAATTCATAATCATTATCCGTAAATCGGTTACTTTTTGTATCAAAGTGCCTGTATGTTTGCGGAAGTTTTTATTCACCAAATTATTTAGTGCTTACCAGTTTACTCAGAGCAACTGCAGTGGGACGATCAAAACTAAAGACTAAAAACCAAAAAAAAATTAAAGATATGGTTTTAGTCCGTGGTGCGACACTACGTTGGAGGAGTAAATTTGGTGGAGCGTAACTCGACAGTGCGTCTGATATGGGGCGTAGTTGTTAAGTGCGTTTGGGTTGGACGCAACTTTAAGTTACGCCTGATGTGGGGCGGTGTTTAAATTTGCGTTTGGTGTCGAACGTAATCCAGAACTACGCCTGACCGGGCGCAAACACAAAATACGCCTGAATGGGACGCAAATTGAAACTACGCCTGATGGGGCGCAAATTGAAACTACGCCTGCTGTGGCGTAACTTGGGACTGCGCCTGATGGGGCGCAACTTGTGGTAACGCCTGATGGAGCGCAACTTATTGACTCCGCCTAATGGGGCGTAACTTGTGATAACGCTTGATGGAGCGTAACTCAGAATTGCGCCCTACCACACACTTGTCCCACACGTGCGTTAAACCCTTCTCAAATCCTCTTCGTTATCATCGATAGGCAGAATAAACCCTTCAAGTGTTTTCATCGTTCACATCTTTTGTTTTCCATTCATACCTTCTTCTCTTCCTTGTCTTCTCTTCTCTCCTGTTAGATTGATTATCCAAGAAAAAACGTAGAAAGTTTAACTTTAATTTGGCCGTGATGAGGTATGAGATATAAATCGTTTGTTAATTCAATTTCATCTAATAAAGATCAAAATAATCAATTATTATGACTTTTTAATCGTATTAATTCGTGATTATAGATCAACCCAAATCCTTAAATTTTGTATTGGGTTTAGATCGAATTTGAATTTGTATTTGAGATTTTTTTTTATACCCCACTGTGTGATTTATTATATCTAGTTTTAGGATGATTACTGTTTTTGAGTGATTATTGTTCGGGTAATTTGACTATTGTTTTGATTATTTTGATAAGGAGTATTATTGTTCTTGGGTGATTATTGTTTCGTTAATTTGAATATTGTTTTGATTATTTTGATAAGAATTATTACTGTTTTGGGTGATTAAAAGTTTGGTTAATTTGACTATGGTTAATTTGACTATTGTTTTGATTGATTCATCTCGTGATGCATACTTTTTGTTTATTGCATGTGTACAGATGTCGATTTCCAGGTTCAATAATCGCGTAAAGACGAACAAGAAACAAAAATCTTTAGCCAATGATGATTATAATTTAATATCTAGTGGTCAAATTAAGGAGATTGATGTTCCTGGGTTAGGGAGGAGGTTTCCTGTCGTTGAAGATGATAAACCACACGCTTCTACGGATATCATAGTTGCAGACAACATTAACTTGCAGTATACACATCGTGGTAACCTGCATTCGGTCATTACTCACTATAAGGTTATTTCTAGACTTAGTCCTAGAGTCAAATATATTATTGAAAGAGCGGGATGGGATAGACTATTGAACATGGAATTGGGAGAAACCCCCCCATGCCATGGTCGACTATATTGTGGAGAGGTTTTGGGATACTACGAATACTTTTCACTTCCCTTTTGGTGAGTTGGGTTTCACACCTCTTGATTGGGTCATGTTGATGAGGAGTGATTATTGGAGATGGGGTTGATGTTCCGTATGATTCTGAAAAGTATCAATTTGAATATGTCCGTGATAATATTTTTCCAGATATCCAAGATGACTCGCTTTGTGCAAAAGGCGCGTCATGGAAATCTAATTCAATTACAGTTAAATTTTTGAGTTCATATTTCGTACCAGAAAAATTACGTGCGGCTGAAAATGATAAAGTCATTGCTGAAAGAGTAGCAACTGCTTTTTTTATGTATGTTTTGGGACAATTTTTCTTTTCTAATGCAAAGAACTATATTGATGCGGGATGGTTAGCTGCTTTTGACGATCTTGATACAGTTGCCTCCTATGATTGGGGTCTTTGCCCCGCTTTTTCGAGATCGATGCGGCACTCCGTATAGCTGGTAGGAAGCGGAAGACACTAAGCGGGCCCTTCCAAGTATTAGAGGTAAATTCCTTTCATATACTTCTTCCTTTTAATGTTTAATTTATTGGGTTAGAAATAATCAATTTTTTGCTTGGTATTTTGATTTAGTTTTGGGGCTACGAATATTTGGGCATATGTGCACCCGAGATAGTCCAGCCTAAGGATGATCAACCAATATGGCCTAGAAGTAGTAGGTGGAAACCAAAGAAGAAGGTGGTTGATATTGTTCGTTGTAGAACTTTACTTAATAAGTTGACCGCGGACCAAGTTACATGGCAACCTTGGGAATCATGCAGACAAATCCTTGAATCTGAAATTGGAATCAAAACTTCCTTACTCTCAAACACAAGGGTTATATTTTCTTGGAATGGCGTTGTGTGTATCATTTAATGGTTTTTATGCATACTAATTTATTAGATGGCAATTACATCAGTTATGATAATAACATACTAATTTCATGCATACTCCTTACTAATTGCACAAAGATAACATGTACCTTGGAGAAAGGTGTTGGAGACAAAACCATCCCACCTATGGTGTTCCCATAGATCTACATACAATAGTTGGGGATATCGATGATAAACAAGGAAAACGCCTAATCCGGGAAGGTTGGGCCGACGCAGAGATATTGTGCAAGTTGTTTCGTATGATTTGTATATGCAATATTGGCGAAAGGTAACTAACTTTAAAGATTATGTAACATATCCCGATTGGGATGTTCCATTATATGGGTATATGGTGACCTTCTTAATCACACGATTCCGAAGCCTCTTTGAACATATACCTATTCCGCCTCAACATCAAATATCCCCCGTAAGTATACGTTCAATATTATATGTTTTTATTAAAAATAATATGTGCTCATTTTTTCAAAGGGGCCGGAAGAATGTTATTCATTTTTTTATGTGACAGGATGAATGTTATTCATTTTATCAAGAGCATGCTGATTTCGGTCATCAATTACGTGATTTTACGTTAAATCTAACGAAGGAGCAATTGGACATGAGGAGGGCGAAAGATGCGGAAATAGAAAGACTCAGACATCAGAACCACATGTTAGAGGTACAACTCTCTCATTTGCATATGGCACCACATTCCCAACCTCCCCTTGGATTCGGTCAATTTTCCCAAACGATACCACAAACAGTTTGGAATACAATGGGACAAGGATCAGCTTCAACAATGGGACAAGGATCAGCTTCAACAATGTCGTCAGTTAATCCCACTGCCAGAGTCATGATGCCTTTTATCCCTCCGCGTTCGGCATCTTTGGAGGAGAATACAGATGATATGAATGGTTAATTTGGTCCTAATGAATTAAGATTCACTTTTACAGTGTATATTCATTTCAAGTAAAGGTTAGACTGATAGTTGATGTCTTGTTTTTTTTTCATTTTACTGTATAGGAAGAAACCAAAATTTTTTTGGGTTAGAGTGACAGTGAGTGGTCAGACAAAAAAACTTTGTTACAGTGAGTTGTCATTTCCATTTTGAGTGTACTGCCAGTCTCACTACGAATCTTTCAGTATGGCTACTTCGGTATCAAGAATCTTTTCAATGTCACTTTCTTATTAAATTTTTTAAATTTAATGTACCGCCAGTCTCACTACTCACAAAAACACTTTATGTTTTGTTTATTAATATTTACTCTTGCATTTTCTTTATAAATTAGAGCGCCTCGTCTTCAGTATCTACAAACCAACACACCTATTCAGTAGCAATTATAATGGAAAACTACGAGAACACCTCAAACTATTGTTCGTCAGGTTCTTCTTCTTCTTCTAATAATAGTTTTTATTCCTCCGATGATGATGCAGTAGAAATTCATCAAAATAACATGGCTGTTAGTTTGGGTCTCCATGTTACAAATTCGTGCTGGCCTCAAACTCGTATCAAATTATGGAGAAATCGGGATGAGGGAGCTGAACTTCTATGGAAAGACTACTTTTGCCCGAACCCGCTTTCCACCTAATGTATTTCGTAGAAGATTTAGAATGCGTCGACAATTGTTTAATCGAATAGTTACGAAGTTGCGGGAGTAAATCGTTATTTTGTTCAAAAAAGCTTGATGCTTGTGGAGTTATGGGATTGAATCCTCATCAAAAATAACAAAGACAATCCGAATGTTAGCTTACGGATGTGCGGCGATGCAATAGACGCAGTACTTACGCATTGGAGAAACAACATTTTGGAAGCTACTCGTAGGTTTTGTAAAACTATTGTCCACTTGTATGGGCAAGAATATTTGCGTGAACCAACTCGCTGGTGATGTTGGCTGCTCCTTAAGGAAAACGAAGCGGGGATTTCCGGGGATCTTTGGGTAGCCTAGATTGCATGCATTGGAAATGGGATAAATGTCCGTCTGCGAGAATCGGGGGCTTACACCGCGTATAAAGGGAGCGAAAGTATTGTCTTGGAGGCAAGTGGTGTCGTATGATCTTTGGTTTTGGCATGCATTTTTTGGTATGCCCGGCTCAAACAATGATATTAATGTGATGAATCGTTCGTATGTTTTCCAAAGTATTGTCTCAGGAAAAGCACCACCAGTGAACTTTGTGGTAAACGGACATTCATATGATATGCCGTATTATCTCGGTGATGGTATATACCCCGAGATTGATACTATTATTATGTCAATTAAACATCCAGAAGGGAAAAAAAAATAAAATTCTCAGGGATGCAAGAGGGTGCACGGAAAGATGTAGAGCGAGGATTTGGTGTTCTGCAACAACAATTTGGAATCATCAAACAACCGCAAGAATGTGGGATCCAGATGTGCTTGCCTATATCATGAAAACATGTATTATTTTACATAATATGATAGTAGAGGATGAGCGTCTACCCGGTGACTGGCCACATATATATGAACAGCGTAGGAACCCATCACCAAGTTGCTATATCAAGAGAAAATAGTGAAGCACTTTCCCAAATTAGAGCTCAAGCAACATGGTCGTGCAATGCGTAACAAACAAACACATATTAACTTGCGTGATGACTTGATCGAACACATATGGTCAGAATACGGGGATAGTTAAATAATTGGGCACAAGGATAGGTATAACTATTTTATTTTTAATAAAAATTGTATTATCTCTTCTCTATGTATTCATCGTCATATTTTAATTAATTCCGATTAGCATTATTAAAAGGGTTTTAAAAGTTAATTCAATCGAACGAAAATAATATTAAAATCCATAAATTACATAATAAACTGGCAAGAATAAAAATTAATATTTAAACACAATTCCACTACTAAACCTATTAGACATAATAGGCCTTTGCTCAAGATTGGTTTCTCTTATTCCGCACAATGTCCGCCTTTAGAAGTTCGAAATACTCTCTTTGTAAGGGATCCAATTCATCGAGATCCTGCATTATGATGCGTAAGTCGGCATTCGCCGCGCCTTGGCTTGTTTTGCCGCTAACTCAGCTTGTTTTGCCGCAAACTCGGCTACTCTTTGTTCCATCTTGAATTTTGATTGTGCTTCGTAGTGCGTATTAAAATGTTGTTGTTCTTGAATAAGTTGTCGCATCATTTCCTCTTGGGCCGTTGATTTTTCTCGCCCTGTTTTCTTTAGTCGTTTCGCTTCTTTCTTTCCCAAATACTTAAAGGGTTGTCTCTTATCTATGTCTCCTATCTCACCGTCATTAACGCGGTTGGATGGAGTTCCTTGATCATGTTCTTCCCCATCCTCTTCGTCATTCTCATAATTTTCCTCATCGTGCGTTGTGTCAAACACAAATGTTGAGCGTCGATTATATTTTATATTTTCCAACATATATGGGTAGCACTCTTCGTGCTTAAATGGCTTCCCATCATTACAATCCTTGAACCGCAGCCTTGCTTCTTCGAGCTATTATTGTTTTCGATAATGAGTTTAGTTTATGTGCAAGTAAACAATACAAAATAAGTGTTACAAAAATTGTAGAAAACTTACCGCTCTTTCAGGACCCCATCCAGTATGATGTTCACGTTCTATTTCTCCCTCTTTTGCAGAGAACAAAGCCACATCTTTGCTTATTCCACAGAAATCGTTTTTGCCACGACGTCAAGGCCGCTTCGGCTTCTTAGGTAATAGTTGTTCAATATCATATTTGATGCGACTCCATAATTCCACTTCGGATTAATCAGTTCCAACACCGGGATCTTGAGATATTGATAAATGAATTTTACACATCGTTAAATCTTCGATTGTTGAAAAATTAGGACCTCGAGGAACTGCCATTAATTCCGAGTTCAATGAAAAAAACTCGGGAAACTAAATTGAAAGACAATGGAATGAGTTAAATGAACTATTAAACTGGTTTCAAATACAATACAATGACTCTGTTCTTGTTGGGAAACGTAGATGGAATAACTCTCCGTATTTATAGATATACGGGACTGCAGTTTTAGTTTCCAACGGTCTTAAATGGCCAACGTTCTAAAATTTCCAACGTTACAAATTTCCCAACGGTATTACAAATAATTTGAAATTTTGAAAATACCTGAAAATGGTGGTTGAAATTTCGAAAACATTTGAAAAACGGTGAAGGATGGGGCGTAGATATAAATTGCGCCCCATGTAGTAACAAAGCGGTATTTTATAAATGCGCCCCATGCATTCAACAGGCGTAACTTCTAATTACGCCCATGCATTCAACAGGCGTAACTTCTAATTGCGCCCATTCATTCAACAGGCGTAACTTCTAATTGCGCCCATCCATTCAACAGGTGTAACTTATAATTGCGCCCATGCATTCAACAGGCGTAACTTATAATTGCGCCCGGCATTCAACAGGAGATGCGGTGATTGTGCTCGACTACAAGGCGGACTTTAAAATCACGCCCGGTCAGACGTAACTTGTGACTACGCTTGAATGAGGCACAATATTACGGTGCCGCTTGGTATCAGGCGCAAATGTTAATTACGTCCCACCGGGCGTAGTCTAAAGTTGCGTTTCAATCGGGCGTAGTCTTAAAGTTACGTCTCATTAACAGACGCAGATTACAGCTACGCCCCAATCGGGCGTAGTCTCAAATTACATGAGACTATAACCAAACCAAAGACCAAATTTGGTTTGGTTTTTAGTTTTAGTCTGGGATTTACTTTTTAATCCACTCGATAGTGTCTCTGTTTTCGACCAAATTTTTAGTTTTGGTCGATGACTGTGGTTGCTCTCATATCCCACTTATTCACCAAATTATTTAGTGCTTACCAGTTTACTCATATCCCACTTAACTGTTGTTTAGTCTCCGTCGCCTTGATTTACTTTTTTATTTTCCTTTTACTGTAATCGCACTTCTGTCGGATATTTTCAAGATTGTTTGCCGCTATCCGGGGGTCCGGGTGGTGTAGCCCTTAGCAGAGTCCGAGATAGCGTCTCGTGGAAATTTTTTCTGGTTTTACTTTAGAAAACCTAGAAGTTTCCGTTCAAATTTGAACATACGCGTCTCTTCCCATAAGCCGACATTGATGGTTTTTGGAAGCGCTGTTGGTGATGAAAAGGCATTACTAACAGGCATGAACATCCCTATAAATAGTGAAGGCATTCTCCCATTCTTCACAATCAATTCAACTTGTTTTCTCTCATTCTAAAGCATCATCAGAAACCTCTCTCGTGTGTTCTTGGTTGGGTCAAGGGGTACAAACCTTGAAGACAATTTTCTGTTGTAGGGCTTTCATTGTATCCTGAAGGCATTATTTCGCATACCTGTTGTAATCGCCAATTAATATTGGGAGGGTAGAAATAATCGTCTAAAAGAAATCTATTCGAGCCTTGAAAGCCTGGAGTACAACAATTTCTTTGTGTTTATTTCATCCTCTATTTGAACCCATTTTCCAACAACTTCTACCTTTTAGCCTTTAATCTTTACATTTATATACATTTCTATGTCGTTTACGGACCACTCGATTTTCATGATAGACCTGTTCTTATATATTGGCCCCGGGAAATAAAAAGATGACACTTGGAACACATGGTTGACACAACGGAACAAGTATAAGTGTAGTTGCATCTTTTCTGATGACTACACCCAACAAGATCTAAAGGCTATAAACTACTAAAACGTACAAGATTCAAGATGAACAAGATGTAAAGAGCATAGAAAGTAAAGATTAACACAAGCATATAACGTGGTTCGGCCACTAAGACCTACATCCACGGGAAAGAAGATATTTTATTTATTGATTATAAGGTCTTACCCTTGAATAAGCTACAAATATCACTTAGATTTCTTAATTTCTCTCTATCTAGATCTCTCTCAGGAATTCTCTGTAGAAAGACCATCTATTGTTACATAAGTTTTCCATCTACTTCTACATGGATGGGTATTTATAGCCAAATTAAACTCGTGAAGGCCTGGTCGGGTGGAGCTTCCTTCCATCGCTTCTGCTACTTCGGGATGGTTCTATACTATCCCTCGTGATGGCTAGTTTGGTTCTCCCTCCGAGTTGTCTCCCTCTGCTCGTCATCGTGTAGCCCTTCTCTAGAGAACCTTGTGCTCTATCACCTCAGGGTTGTAGTATAGATCGCCCGAGCCTTTATTGCGATGTATATTCGTCCACGTCTATTCTTATCCTTCATTAAATGCAGTCCTTCTTTTTAGACTTGACCGTCTGAGCTTATTAGACCAATACCCACACGCGTCATTCATGTGGCGTTGTGGCAGGCGTCTCGATTCAGACGAACTCACCTTTTCAGAGTAGGATTCGGTGCTCTTATCTCATTATCTAGTCATGTATTCATCCCTTAAGATGTTGACACGTGGCCATTGGGTGATTTACCCTCACATTTTGCTCATTTTCTTTGCAACTTGTCAGGGGCATGATAGTAAGAAAATTTCGTAATCGTCTCGTCTTTTTCGCCATGTGTGTACTTGTCTGTTAGCCTTGAGGCATCTGTCGGCTTTCTTTAGACTTTTGGGAGAGAGAGGATATCCTTCCTCTTCAAGATTTTTATCGCCTTTTTTGCTGTGTCTTTGACCTTCTTGGGTTTGAAGAAGCTGGTTGGATTTTTCAAGGAATTTCATTCTTATAAAAACCCTCTTGAGGTGGAGAAAGGAGTTACATTCTCTTCTTTTTGGTATATTTTGGAGTCTTTTTTGCAAAGGCTTTCTATGTCTAGTGAGCGTTTTCCTCCTTTTCCTCCTTGACAGCGAGGTATTCATTCTTATTAAGATGACGGTATGTCCTCTCATTTACGTCCTACTTCGGTTTTTCTTGCTCCGGTTTCTAGATCATCACTGATGTCTTCTCGGAAAGACCTATCTTTTCGCATATCGTCTTTAGCCTCGTCTGTCCGCCTAGAGAATGAACTCCTTGCTAGAGGATTTCGTATTTATTATTGTGTTTCCTTTTGCTAGCAAGCTTGGAAACACTTCCTATATTGTGTTTCTTCTGGAGATTGTCCTTGGGAACTTTTTATGCCATGTGTGTGTTCACACGTTTTGGCTTAGAGATATTTTTGCACTGTTGTCTGGCGAATGAAAGTCGCCTTAGATGCGGAGGATGCTAAGGTATAAAATACTATTTTAACATGTTAAGGTATATACCTTGCCCCTGTTTTATAGCTGAGTATCTGACTGCCTTCCACGTGAGGCAAGGTGTTGCTCTTGCTCGTGGTGGCCACGTCGATCAGAGATCGGAATCGTATGTACCCCACTGTAGTTGTTTCTATTATCACCAATGGCGAGGCTCGGATGGTCGACAAATGTAATAAGTCTGCTTAACTCAAATGCTCCTTTATGTATTGTCTTTGAGAACTCCTGTGGAATGTATGTAATTGGAACATTTTATTGAATAACTTGTGTGCTTTGTTGGTTTTGAGAAGTGTATATGCTTGTTCGTGGTTCAATCGTGGGTAACAAAGCCAAGGAGTGATCAGTTCCTTAATTGGATAAGGCACCTCTTATAGTATCGGACGTCAAACATAACAGATTTCCTTTCTCAGCATGCGCCTTTGTGGGATACATTTTTTAATAGTGTCCAGTTTAGGTTACACTTGCGCATTGGTTGGGTGATCCTGTGTTTGAGTCACCTTCTTCTTAACCATTCTTTGGAGGGTGATATCTCGGTCAAGTGATTCTTGACTTAGCCAAAGTAAAGTACCTCAATTCTGGATATCTCCTGTTATGGCAGGACATCATCCGATTTCAAGATCGTGATGGCATTACCTTAGGTCTATGCCCTTCTTAGGTAGCTGAGGTATTTTACCCGCATCATTCATTGTAGAATGGAAGGTGTGGCTAGCACCGTGCCATATTGTTGATGGACTTTTGTTATAATGCAACCATGCATGATTATTTTATATGCAAATATAAAGCGAGAAAAGGTTAAAATAACAAATCACAAAAAAAAATGAACAAAATTAAGCAAAAACCAATGCAAGTGGAAAAATGCACACAAAAGAAGTAATTTTATTAATCTCAAAAGAGGGTTTGTAGACCATTAATACATTTGAGGGAGGTTTCATGACCTTTGACAACTAGGGATTGGGTCCTATTCCCATGATTTGGTTATCAATCCATGAGACTTGTTAAGCATTGTATGATTTTAGATAATTGATGTTCTATGGGTGTTCGAGTTCTTCGCCATTTGATTTGAGCAATCTATATGCTCCGTCGCCTGCCTTGGCTATGATTGTTAGTGGTCCTTCCCACGTGGGTGCAAATTTGCCTGACTCAAACTGGTATGGTGGGATCTATCGCCATACTTTATCGCCTGGGCTAAATTGCCTCTGGTGAACACGTTTGTTGTATTCTCGGGTTAATCTCCACTGATAGTTTTCTATCCTTTGGAGAGCTATTTCTGTTCTCTTCCAGATCGTCCATCTTGGAGAGTATCATGTCAGAGGTTAGGTTTTTCTCCCATGCCTCGGTCTTAGTTATGGGGATCATCACTTCAGTTGGGATGATCGCTTCCGTGCCATATGTGAGAGGGAAGGGAGTTAACCCCGTGGCTTCTCTCCGAGTGGTTCGGTAAGCCCAAAGAACGTTGTGCAATTGCTCGCACCAACTGACACCATGACCATCTAGCTTCTTTTTGAGCATGTCAGCTATGGTTTTGTTAATTGCCTCTGCCTGGCCATTGCTCTCGGGGTAGATGGGTGTCGATTTCTTTTTTCTGATCTTGAAACAGTTGAAGAGGAGATCAATATTTTTCCCTCGGAGTTGGGCCCCATTGTATGACACGATGGCGGCTGGGATACCGAAGCGACAGATAATATGCTCGAAGAGAAATTTGAAGACATCGTGGTCTTGAATTTGCCTTAGTGCAGAGGCCTGTACCCATTTTGTGAAATAGTCTCGTGGCAATGATTAAGTATTTTCTTTATCCCGTTCCAGCTTGTAGGGGTCCAACGATGTAGACTCCCCACTTGGAAAATATCCAAGGGCTTAGAACAAACTTTAGATCCATTGACGGGGCGTGTCTCCTTTTACCAAATTTTTGGAATTCTAAGCATGATTTTGCCATTTGTTTTAAGTCCTCATTCATGCGAGGCCAAAAGTATCCTTGGAGTCTTGCCTTGTGAGCTAGAGATATCCCTCCACTATGATTCCCTGCATAACCATAGTGTATTTCCCTCAATATTTCTTGGCCTTCAGCGAAGGAAAGGCATCTGAGTAGAGGTCCCAGATACGACTGTTTGTATACAATACCATCTCTGAGCTGGTAATTCCCAGATCGTGATATTACTTTGTGCGCGAGCTATTAATCGCTTGGGAGATCTCCGTTGGCCAGATATTTTATGATTGGTGTCCTCCAATCGTCCTCAGTCAAGGCCTCTTCTTGGCCTGTTGAGCTTACATTGAGGATTACAATATCTCCTTCTAAGGGTATGGAGGGGAGCCTGACCCTTTCGATTCGGACATTTGTGGCCTCCGGATCTACTGTCATGGAGTCTATGAAAGCTAAGGCGTCTGCGTGCCTAGTGTTGCTCCTGTTTAGATGTCTGAACGTGATATTTGGTATCTGTTCTATGTAGTGTTTGGCGAGTTGGAGGTATCGCTGCATACATGGGTTCGAGGCCTGATACCTTCCATCAATCTTCCTGAAAATGAGTTGGGAATCACTTGTGAGCCTTACTTCGGTAATGCCGAGTTCGATGATTACTCGGAGAGTATGAATGACTGCCTCATATTCAATTATATTATTTGTAGCGGGGAATTCTAGCCTTAAGTTGTAAATGACCCTACGGCCTGTCGGGGTCGTAAAGACCATTCTGATGTCGGATCCTTCCGAATTACATGACCCGTCTACAAAGACTTCCCATCACCTAGGGTTTTCTGAGCGAAGTAGCTCGGGTGGGTCTTTTAGCTCGTCTTCCATCCCAGGGATTTCCTCGATTTTGTCAGCATCCTCTAGGGGGAAATCAGCTAAGAAATCCGCAACCACTTGAGTTTTAATTGTTGTTCGGGCCTGATACTTGACCCAAAATTGTTTGATATGTGCCCCCCATTTAGAGATTCTGCCAGCTCTGTCAGCGTGATCTAACACAGAGTCTATTGGATCCTTCGTGATAACAGTCACAGTATGTGCATGAAAATATGTTTGTAATTTTTGTGTCGGTAGACCAAGGAATAAACTATCTTATCGATCTTGGAGTAATTCTTATTTGTGGATGTCAGAGTCTTGCTTATGAAGTGGATTGGTTTCTCTACTTCTTCATCTATACTAGTTAGCACTGCGCGAATCGAGGTGTTAGTTGCTGATAAGTAGATATAAAGGTTCTCGCCTGGGTCAGGTTTTTGGAGGATTGGCAAAGTGGACAAATGATCCTTAATCTTTTGGAAGGCTTCTTTGCTCTCAGCAATCCATGAGAATTTTTCACCCTTTTTCAGGGTATTGAAGAAGTATTTACATTTATCGGACGATCTAGCTATGAACCTCCCCAGGGCTGCAAGTCGACCATTTAGTCTCTAAACATCTTTAACTGTGGCAGGCGAAGGCATTTCTAGTATGGCTCGCACCGTTTCGGGATCCATCTCGATTTGTTGCTTAGTGACTAAGTATCCCAAGAATTTTCCTGAGGTTACTCCAAAGGCGCATTTTGCAGGGTTAATCTTCATGTTAAATTTCCTCATTTGCTCAAAGATCACCTTGAGATCGTTCGCATGGTCTTGTGGAAGTTTGCTTTTGACAAGCATGTCATCCACATAAACTTCTAAGGTTTTATGTATCCATCCATCGAACATATTTTCCACCATCCTTTGGTAGGTAGCGCCTGTGTTTTTCAACCCAAACGGCATTTTAGTGTAACAATATAGGCCTCGGGGAGTGAAGAAGGCAGTATGCTCTTGATCTTCCTCGACGAGGGGGATTTGATTGTAGCCCGAGTATCCATCCATAAGGAGAGAAACCCGTATCCTAAGGTTGCTTCTACAAGCTGATCGATGCTATAGAGTGGGAAGCTGTCTTTTGGACAGGCCTTATTAAGGCCGGTGAAGTCGATACAGATCCTTACTCCTCCGTTTTTCTTAGGTACTATGACTATATTGGATATCCATATGGGATATTTCACTTATCGGATGACTCCTGATGCCTCCATTTTCTTTTGTTCTTTTTGGATTGCTTCATGGTATTCTGGTGCCACCTTTCGCATCTTTTTCCTCATGGGCTTGTGCTTTGGGTTAATTTTCATGTGGTGGCAACATACTTTTGGGTCTATTCCGGGCATATCTTCCATTCGCCATGCGAAGACATCAGAATGTTCTTTTAGTAGTTGAAATAATTTTTCCTCTTCCTCCTTGATGAGGAGAGTTCCAATTCTAACCATACCCAGATTTGCGGGTGTTCTAATGTTTACTTCTTTCTTCGGCTCCGAGGCTGAGAAGTTTGATTTAAGTTCTCCGACATCGGAGAGCTTTTGTATGGGCCCCATAGGCAAGACCGAGGTCGGAATATCATCCGGGGGTGGCTCGTGGCCTGAGCGTCTGGATTCGTTTGTTTATGTTATGCATGTATTAATCTCGGCCTAGTTCCTAGCATTCTTGGCTCTTTTTTTCTTTTCCTTTGAGGAATTTATTCTCTTTTCTCCGTTCTGGACGTCCATCTTGTAGCAATATTTTGCCTCGCCTAAGTCTCCGACGATTTCGACAATATTTTAAAACCTAATCCATATAAGCACTTTCATATTAACCATAATCTTCTTCACCATAACTAGTTCAAATGACTCAAATGAACTAGTTAGAGAGTTATTTTATAGAAGTATACAAGACACAATCGAAGAAAAAATGATTTGATTCACTCGAATCGATTCATGAACTTTATAGACACGGTTTGCAAACTTGCATTCCTTAGTTAATATAAGTATAAGTTAACGAATAATCTTTTTTAGAAAATAACCAACCTAAGTACGCGGAATAAGTATGCGGACTTAAGTACCCGGAATAAGTTTGTAAAAAGTTCACAAACTCCAGCGAATTTTCTCGGGAAGAGAACCTCCGACAGTACCCAGACTGGGTTCGCGGACTCTGCTCCGGTTTCCTGAGCAGCAAAGTAAGCATACTTTGGTTCAAGGAATAAGGACTTATACATGTATGCGTTTTCACACAATGCTTATATCCAACAATGGTTATATAATCTAGACTCTCATTTCAATCATTGAAACATTCTTAGAGAACGTTATATAGTTGTTATTCACAAACTATTTTTCGTCAAAGCCATTTTCAAGTAATTGAAACATAAGATGACTTTCGTCATTAGGTAAAGATGAACTTGGCCAAAGCGAAAGCTTACCAACGCATATTTCGAAAAATAGATAAGCGAGATAACTCGGCTCAAATATCAAATGTGTATAATCAAAGTCTATATAGTAAAACGACTTTTGTCTCAAGATAGGTGATAGACACATTTTTTTGTGTCTGAATTGTCCTCATTGTCTCTATTGTTAGTCTCAATTTTTTTACTAATTTTGGTGTTTTCATGTGTGTGTAGGTGTTTTTGGAGAAATACATTTGTGTGGAAAAAGTTGCTGAAAAAGTATTATTTGGACCCCCGAGAGAAAAGTGATAAAGGCACCCTCATTTTGGATAAGGGCACCCCCAAGGAGCCACCTTCTATTCGCACCCCACAGCTGGTTAGGGGGATACCATCTTCTTCCTTTTAAATTTTATTTTGGCGGGAAATTATGGCAGACGCTGGAAATTTTCTGTTGGAATTTCGGACGGGATTGAAGGAGACTAAAGGGCTGGAATTGATTGGGTACTCTCATATGGGCTAGACAGGGATGATAAAGGATTTGGTTTCGATCCAGTTTGGCTGGAATTGCCGCGAGAAGAAAAACAGGGTAACACGTTCACGAGGAGATATTCATGGGATTTTGGGAAGTTCCCGTGTGCTACAAAGATATAAACTCAATCTAAGTTGTGTTGGCAGCGTGTAGGAGTGAATCTTCATACAACAGACGCGTGAAGAGTTGATTCAGGGAAGAAAATATTCCCGAAAATATTATTTTCATTGCCGAATATTAAGAGGATTATTACGAGTTATTAAAAGGGATTTTCATCGCCTGTTGTGTATAAATAGCGTCTTGGGGTAGCACAGAAGAAATACGGAGAGTTTGGGAGGTTTTGGAACGCTACAAGAGCCAGAAAATCAAGTGGCAGAATCACCGTTTCTGCTGCTGCATCTCTGAAGATCGTGAAGAACGGACTATCGAGGACAGTCGTTTTTCAACAGTGAAAAACGACTACAAAACGTGGGTCGCAGCTATTGTAACAGCCGCACTTTATCTCTATCGTAGTTTGTAACAGAGTTTGCAACAACTATAACTGTTGCAAACCCGGTTTTCATCATTTCTCCTTTTGTTCATCATTTGTAAACCATTTTTGAGCATAAATAAATTCTTTGAGAGGGTTTTCAACATGATGAGCAGCTAAAATACCCAGTGACTGAGGTAACGGAGGAAACTATTCACTCATGATTGATTGGTAATTTATTTTATAATTTCTTTAATTATTTATTTTATTTAATTCACTAGGATCAACACAAAGATAAAATTGGTTTTCATAATTAGTTGTGAATCAATTCGATGTGTTATGATCAGAATCAATTCTTTGATAATTCATGCCTAGGGATTACAATTTAATGTTTGGACACCATATAGATTAATAGTGAATTAACGAGAAAAAGAGTTTAACAATAATTCTTGAAATATCATTATAAACCAATCAATTAGGAGGAATAGTGGAATCACTTTTTATATTAAGCTTTGTTTGTTTTTAAGTTTTATAATTCTAAAATCTTTTGCTTTCACAAGTCTCAACGAACCTATTTACTACAACTCAATTGAAATTCACATCAATTTTTGGCGCCGCCGACGCGGACTTGTCTTTAGGCTAGAGTTTTTAGATTTTTTTTTTTTTTAGGTTTTTATTTATTTGTTCTTCTTTACGTTTTTGGGTTTTTGTCTTTTCCTTTCATATTTTGGGATTTGGAGCGAAAGAAATATTTGCCAAAGCTTTTGGTGGATACCTAAAGATTTGGAGATAAAGACAAAGCGAAAGGAGCGAAAGAAGAAGATTTTTTTTTTATATTTTATAAAAGAGAGAAAAAAAAAAGAGAGGCATTTTTTTTTTTTTTTTTTTAGATATTTTTTTTTTTTTTAGACTTTCCTTTTCTTTTACTTTTTGGACTTGGACATTTGGACATTCTTTTATTTTTTTTAACCCTACAGAAGGATAGTATTAAATATCAAACTGTTTGCAGAGAAGGACGATGATTACGTTATCACCTCGGCCCCTCGGGTTCGTACATGACATATGAGTCGTGGCCCGAGTCGACTACAACGGTTCATCCTCTCCCCAGTACGGGAGGTAAGTTTGTCGAAACACTCGCGAATCCCCTGCCAGCGAGTTACTATCTTCCTTCGTGTGAATATATGCTGAGGACTTGAAAACGGCTGTTTTAATTTCCTAGTAAAGGGCAAGGACTGGCCATATAAGATAAGGGTTCGGATTTCATCACCGTTCTCTTCTTGCCCGCCTTAGGAAAACGATACTTAACGCGAACCTAAGCTTTAAAATTTGGAATAGAACGAGACCAATAGGGTAACGAGCTTAGTAGGAAAGTCTTTCGAAAAATATTGGTTACTGTTTTAGCATACTTCGAAGTTCATGATGGTCTCTGTGAAGTTGAATGCGTGACTGCGCCGCCTTGTAATAGCGGTAAGGCCTTGGGTATCAAAGATCCACATAGCTTCCCTCGCCTTGATTCCACTTACTTTGACTCGGATTGATCCAGAGGGGTTTGCTTAAATTGTAACGAATTCCCTTTCGAACGATTAGAAGCTGGTCTAGAAAACAATCTAAGTGGAGCCATCATGCTTTTTGTTTGCTAGATATCATTAGGTTTCTTTGTGGTGGAGTCACCTTGTTTGTGTTTGCATAGAACTTCCCTTCCTTTTAGGATTTTTCTTTTCTTTTGTTTTATTTTTCTAGTGTATGCCCGAGGTCTTTAAAGAACGGGCTTGGAAAAGAAACACTCTAGGTCGTTTGATTAGTGACAAACCTAGTAGTTCTTCTTGTGAAGGCGGGGAGCTCGAAGACTCTTCTTTTGAGAGCCCCGTTTTTGGAAATTTCATCTTTGAAAACTTGACAATTAGTGAAGAAAGTACTCCTAGTCCTTTGGTAGTGCAGAAATGGCAACTTTGAAAGCTTTGTTAAACCCAACTAGGACCTCTCGTCCGTCATGTATCAAGTTAGTCAAACGAGGAAAATTATGAATCAGAAACCGGGACCCTGCAGATGCTCCCAATCTTTTTAGGGAAAGAAAGTGAAAACCCCTATTTTCATATTAGGGAATTCGAGGAAGTTTGCGTACTCGAAAATTAAAAACCTAGATGATATCTTGAAATGAAACTTAGGTTATTCCCATTTTCCCTAAAAGATAAAGCCAAATCATGGCTATATAGTTTGGCTTCTGAGTCAATTGAAACCTATGACCAACTTACAGCTGCCTTTTTACAGAAGTTTTTCCCTAGGCATAAAACATCGTCTATTAGGACGCAAATCTGCACTTTTTCTCAGCAAGAGGGAGAATCTTTATATAGGTATTTGGAAAGGTTTTATGACTTAATATCTCAATGTCCTCATCATGGTTTAGAAAAGGTTAGGCTAGTTCAGATCCTCTACGAGGGTTTAGATTATTCGACAACAACCATGGTTGAGTCCTTATGCCACAGTGGGTTTGAGAATAAAATCATGTTGATGAGGCGATGACATTTTTGAATGAAATCGCCGATAAGACCCAACAATGGGAAAATAGTAAGGAACCCCAGAAAACAATTCTTCTAAGTAGAGGAAATGTCAATAGGGTAGAAGGATCTTATGAGTATGATGCTAAAATAGGACCATAGCCAAAAGGTTAGAAGCCTTAGAATTAGGTCATTCTAGTGGAAGTGGTGGAAGAATAGAGCCTTTTTGGGAAGGCCATACTGTTGAAGAGCAAGCCAATGCTCTTTATAATAATGCTAGATTTGATAATCGTCAAAAGTTTGACCCTTATTCGGAAACCTATAACCGGGTGGAGAAACCATCCAAACCTTTCTTGGTCTAAGGGCGAGAATCAAGGTCGAGTCTAGTAACTCTCAGGTTCCCCGGGCTTTGCCTATACTAAAAGTCCATCACTCAGTGCGGTACTTTGTAACCCTTCGGATAAAAGGATTATGAGTTTAGAAGAGAATCTTGCTTTGTTAACTCGTAACACTGTGCAGCTTCAACAATCTGTTTCTCAAGGTTTAGAAGAAAATAAGAGAATAGGTCAGGCTAACTCTCAGGCTATTTCCGAGTTGAAAACTCAGATTAGTCAGATAAATGAATCTTTGAGAGAAAGAGGTAGGTTTCCTAGTCAAACTCAACCCAACCCTAGAGCAATTAATGAAATAGGTGAAGGACCATCCAATCATGTGAATGCTATTAAAATCCTTAGGAGTGGAAGAGTCATATACAACAAGGTTGCCATACCTGATAGTAAACATGCTGTAGTTCACCCTTCTGAACCAGGAACCGAAGAGACTGATAGAATCTCTAAAGAGACCAATGAGGTTCCTGATAAGCCCGGATTTGTTCCTAGATCCCCATTCCCACAAATGCTAGTTCCAACTAAGAGGGAGTCCACCTTTAATGATATATTAGAGGTTTTTAAGCAGGTAACTATAAACCTTCCACTATTAGATACAATTAAGTAGATTGCCGCTTATGTTAAGTTTTTTAAGGATATGTGCACGCGAAAGCGTAAGCTTAGTGTCCAGAAGAAAGCCTTCCTAGCTAGTCATGTGAGTTCTATTATTCAGAATACCACTACTCCTAAGTATAAAGACCCAGGGTCCCCTACTATTTCTTGCACAATAGGTAAATACTGTGTTGGGAAAGCATTGCTTGACTTAGGAGCCAGTGTGAACTTACTCTCGTATCATGTGTACCTTATTAAGCTAGGACTTGGTGAGATGAAACCTACCCAGATGACTCTTCATTTAGCTGATAGGTCCGTAAAAATTCCTCGTGGTGTGATTGAGGATGTTCTTATAGAGGTCGACAAGTTTATATATCCAGTGGATTTTGTTATCCTAGATACCCAACCTGTTCTCGACCCGAAGAGAACCAAATACCAAGTGATTTTAGGTCGCCTGTTTTTAGCTACATCCAATGCGATCATTAATCTGTTTAAAATGGTATTATAAATTTGTCTTTTGGTAATATGACTATTGAGCTGAACATTTTTAATATTAGTAAGCTACCCTCTGAACTAGATGACTCGAACATAGAAGAGGTGAACATGATAGGAACACTAGTCGAGGAATCATTACCAAACACTTTGTTAGAAGATCCATTAGAGAAATTTCTTGCTCACTTTGGGATTGATTTTGATGATGATGATGTGATTAATGAGGTGAACGCATTGTTAGATTCAACCCCTTTGCTAGACACTAGTAATGGCTGGAAGCCTAAGTTCGAGCCACTACCAACTTCTAAGTCTACCCTAGTTCCTTCGTTAGAAAAGCCTCCTAAGTTAGACCTAAAACCATTGCCAGATTCCCTGAAGTATGTGTTTTTAGGCTCTTCTGAGACTTTACCTGTGATTATTGCTTCCGACTTGGATAGTGATCAGGAAAGTAGGCTAGTAACCGTCCTTCAAAATAACAAGGAAGCTTTAGGGTGGACCATAGCAGACATAAAGGGTATAAGTCCTACTGATTGTATGCATCATATCTATTTAGAGAGTGACACAAAACCTTCTAGGGAGATGCAACGTCGACTGAACCCTAATATGAAAGAAGTGGTTCGAACCGAGGTTCTTAAGCTGTTAGATGCAGGCATTATCTACCCCATTTCAGACAGTAAGTGGGTCACCCGTTCAAAGTTGTTCCCAAGAAATCCGTAGATATCTGTAGTCCGGAATGATAACAATGAGTTAATCCCAACCCGGTGACCACGGGTTGGCGTGTCTGTATTGACTATAGGAAATTGAACAAGGTCACTAGGAAGGACCACTTTCCCCTTCCCTTCATCGACCAAATGCTAGAGAGATTAGCTGGCCGTAGCCATTTATGCTTTTTAGATGGATTTTGCGGTTATAATCAGATTCCTATTGCCCCAGAAGACCAAGAGAAAACCACTTTTACCTGTTCCTTTGGTACCTTTGCGTATAGACGCATGCCTTTTTAGCTATGTAATGCCCCTGCGACCTTTCAACGTTGTATGTTGAGCATATTTTCTGACATGGTAGAACGGTTCTTAGAGGTCTTTATGGATGATTTTCGGTGTTTGGTTCGTCTTTCGATGAGTGCTTGCATCATTTGTCATTAGTTTTGACTAGGTGTAAGGAAAAGAATTTAGTGCTTAATTGGGAGAAATGTCACTTCATGGTTCGTTCAGGAATTTTTTTAGGGCATATCGTATCTTATAAGGGTATAGAGGTAGATAAAGCCAAAGTTGACCTTATTAAGACTTTACAGTCCCAAAACCGTAAAAGATATTAGGTCATTCTTAGGGCATGCAGAGTTTTTATCGTCGATTCATTAAGGATTTTAGCTTGATTTGTAGACCTCTTTGCAATTTGCTTGCAAAAGATGTTAAGTTTGTCTTTGATGATGCTTGTTTAGAGGCTTTCGAGAAGCTTAAGACTTTACTCACTACCGCTCCCATAGTCCGTGCACCTAATCTGGAACCTACCCTTTGAGATCATGTGCGATGCTTCAGATTATGCTATTGGTGTTGTGCTAGGTCAGCGAGAAAACAAATTACTTCATGTGATTTACTATGCTAGCAAAACTCGAATGATTCCCGATTAAACTATACCACTTCTGAGAGAAGGAATCGTTGGCCATTGTGTTTGCCTTAGACAAGTTTAGACCCTATCTCTTAGGCTCTAAGATCGTAATCTATACTGATCATGTTGCTTTCAAATACCTTTTGTCTAAGAAGGATACCAAACCTAGATTGATTAGATGGATCCTTTTATTACAAGAATTTTGTCCAGACATTAGAGACAAAAAGGGTGCGAAAATGTAGTAGTGGACCACTTGTCTAGGTTGGTTGTTAGTTCCCCTAATGATTCCCTTCATATAAGGGATAGCTTTCTGATGAACAATTGTTCTCTGTTTCCCAATCACCTTGGTATGCAAATATAGTGAATTATCTTATTATCGGGTCGAATGCCCCAACATTGGGGAAAACAGGATCGTTCTAGGTTTTTAGCCGAGGTTAAGCACTTCTTTTGGGATGATCCTTATTTATTTAAGTATTATCCGGACAGTTATTAGGAGATGTATACCCGAGAGTGACCAAGTCAAAAGTATTATTTCCTTTTGTCATGATCATGCTTGTGGGGGTCACTTTAGTGCTAAGAAGACTGCTGCTAAGATATTGCAGTGTGGATTATATTGGCCTTCGTTGTTTAAAGACTCCCGATTCTTGTGTTACTTGTGAACGTTGCTTTAAATTAGGAACCATTTCCCGTAGGAACATGATTCCCTTGAACCCTATTTTAATCGTTGAGGTCTTTGATGTGTGGGGTATTGACTTTATGGGTCCATTTCCTAATTCCTTTGGTAACCTATACATCCTTGTCGCCGTAGACTATGTCTCTAAGTGGATTGAGGCGGTTGCGTGTAAAACCAATGACCATAGGGTTGTGATTGAGTTCTTGAAAAATAATATACTTACACGTTTTGGTACACCGCGAGCTATAATTAGTGATGGAGGGTCGCACTTTTGTAATGGACCTTTTAGGCTTCTGATGAAGAAATATGGTATTACACATAAGGTAGCCACCCAGTATCATCCACATACTAGTGGTCAGGTAGAGGTTTCTAATAGGGAGATAAAACGTAAATTAGAGAAAATAGTTAATCCTAATCGGAAAGACTGGTCGTCTAGGCTTACTCGATGCCTTATGGGCTTTAAAATCTTGCTTTTAAAACCCCTATTGGAATCTCGCCTTATCGGCTTGTTTATGGCAAGGCATGTCATTTACTGTTGAGTTAGAACATAGAGCTTATTGGGCTGTTAAGCAGCTAAATTTTTCACTTGACAAGGTAGGAGCCCATAGGAAACTCCAGCTCAATGAGTTGGACAAGATTCGTATAGATGCTTACGAAAGTGCGAAGGAGTATAAGAACAAAATGAAACTTGTGCATGATAGAAATATTTTACGGAAGTCATTTTCTCCAGGTCAAAAAGTTCTTCTCAGTATGATACCCGCTTGTATCTTTTCCCAGGAAGTTACGTTCTCGGTGGACGGGTCCTTTTATTGTTCGACTTGTCTTTCCTCATGGAGATGTTGAGATCGAGACACGGATGGTAGTAGTTCTTCAAAGGTTAACGGTCAGAGATTGAAACCCTTTTTAGAGCCCTTTCCTACAGGTGATGTTGAGGAGGTCCCTCTGGAGGACCCTGTTTACCCTTGATTGACCATCAAGGCAGTTGTATGTTGTATATTAGTTTTGATTCTCTCTCTCGTCACCCAGGTACTATCTTTCCAACTTCTCCTCGTGTTA
The DNA here is from genome assembly GCA_023531295.1 of Papaver armeniacum. Taxonomy (NCBI): domain Eukaryota; kingdom Viridiplantae; phylum Streptophyta; class Magnoliopsida; order Ranunculales; family Papaveraceae; genus Papaver; species Papaver armeniacum. The sequence goes on from JAJJWW010005999.1 coordinate 47,688, forward strand.
TTTTACTTTTGGTTCTGCTATTTCATTAGAAACATTGAGGACAATGTTAGATTTAAGTTTGGGGGTGGGGAAGAACTTTTTAGTTGCAGTTTTGAAACTTCTAGCGTCACATGGTATCCGGTTAGCTAAGTTTACATACTGTTTCTCACCGAAAAGATAGAAATTGGAATGCTAGGGATAACAACCTATTGAGACATTAGAGAAAAAGACATTGAGATCCTTGAAATTCAGGAGAGAACTTGTTCCTTTTAGAGGGTAACCGTGATGGACCTAACCATCCATGATGGAAAGGCAAGTAGGTCAGGAAATGCCAGAAAGACAAAGCAACCTTACAATGTAGTCTTAGTTACTAGATTACAACTCTCTCTCAGTAGAAACTTATCATCATCAACAAACAGAGCGACATCAAAATCTATAGAGAAAGTGGAAGACGTTTAAGGTTTAGAAGCAACAACGGAAAATCAGAATTCAAAATCAAGGGTTACAAGAAGTTATAAGTGCAAGAAAAATCAAATGATATAAGTTGTTGGAATTCATGATACCAAGACATCACGAGTTGCGAAGATCCAAGCTTTTGTTAAGTCTTTATCTTATGGCCATGTAATTGTTTGTGTTTAAAAAAAAAAAAAAAAAAAAAAATATCATCATCATTACGTTATTTTTGTTTAATAAGGCCATAGGGAAGTAGAAATTTTTATGTCAAGCAAGAAATCAAAGAGAAGAGTTAATTGTCAAGGTTCTATGAGGTTCGATAGTTTATCATCAACAGTTGAAGACCGAAGAAGACGTTGTTTCTACTGAGCACTATGAGAGAGTCGAAGAAAGATACATTTGGTTGCTTTGTTAGTCCGCTTTAAATATGGCACAAGATCTTTCTAGCACTAGTTTAACTCATCACACGTAATTAGTCCAAATGTGCAGCAGATGTCCCTCTCATCTTTTTCTCTCCTAATCTTATCCATTGTAAATCAATGGACGCATCTTACAATGTTTATCTAGTTGTGTAGCGGATATGTCTTTATCTAGCAGTGTTGCGGATGTGTCTCCTCTTTTCTTCAATCAGCTTTAGAGCTGACACCATTAATTTCTCTGGCATTCTAGTTACTTGGAGATAGGTTGAGAATATGTTTGTCCTCATAGCTCTTTGGATACTGGTGACCAATTAGAAGTCAAGGTTTTGTGGGTACACCTCTGGTAAACCCTCCGGAGACAACACTCCGCCACTAGGGCCACCTAGGGGTTCAAATGAATCTTATTTTCTAGAATAAATTTGCTCGAGGACTAGCAAATAATAAGTTTGGGGGTATTTGATACACATTTTTTTGTGTCTGAATTGTCCTCATTGTCTCTATTGTTAGTCTCGATTTTTGTACTAATTTTGGTGTTTTCATGTGTGTGTAGGTGTTTTTGGAGAAATACACTTGTGTGGAAAAAGTTGCTCAAAAAGTGTTATTTGGACCCCCGGGAGAAAAGTGATAAAGGCACCCTCATTTTGGATAAGGGAACCCCAAGGAGCCACCTTCTATTCGCACCCCACAGCTGGTTAGGGGGATACCATCTTCTTCCTTTTGAATTTTATTTTGGTGGGAAATTATGGTAGACGCTGGAAATTTTCTGTTGGAATTTTGGACGGGATTGAAGGAGACTAAAGGGCTGGAATTGATTGGGTACTCTCATATGGGATAGACAGGGATGATAAAGGAGTTGGTTTCGATCCAGTTTGGCTGGAATTGCCGCGAGAAGAAAAACAGGGTAACACGTTCACGAGGAGATATTCACGGGATTTTGGGAAGTTTCCGTGTGCTACAAAGATATAAACTCAATCTAAGTTGTGTTGGCAGCGTGTAGGAGTGAATCTTCATACAACAGACGCGTGAAGAGTTGATTCAGGGAAGAAAATATTCCCGAAAATATTATTTTCATTGCCGAATATTAAGAGGATTATTACGAGTTATTACAAGGGATTTTCATCGCCTGTTGTGTATAAATAGCGTCTTGGGGTAGCACAGAAGAAATACGGAGAGTTTGGGAGGTTTTGGAACGCTACAAGAGCCAGAAAATCAAGTGGCAGAATCACCGTTTCTGCTACTGCATCTCTGAAGATCGTGAAGAACAGACTATCGAGGACAGTCGTTTTTCAACAGTGAAAAACGACTACAAAACGTGGGTCGCATCTGTTGTAACAGCCGCACTTTATCTCTATCCTAGTTTGTAACAGAGTATGCAACAACTATAACTGTTGCAAACCCGGTTTTCATCATTTCTCCTTTTGTTCATCATTTGTAAACCATTTTTGAGCATAAATAATTTCTTTGAGAGGGTTTTCAACATGATGAGCGGCTAAAATACCCAGTGACTGAGGCAACGGAGGAAACTATTCACTCACGATTGATTGGTAATTTCTTTTATAATTTCTTTAATTATTTACTTTATTTAATTCACTAGGATCAACACAAAGATAAAATTGGTTTTCTTAATTAGTTGTGAATCAATTCGATGTGTTATGCTCAGAATCAATTCTTTGATAATTCATGCCTAGGGATTACAATTTAATGTTTGGACACCTTATAGATTAATGGTGAATTAACGAGAAAAAGAGTTTAACAATAATTCTTGAAATATCATTATAAACCAATCAATTAGGAGGAATAGTGGAATCCGGAGCCTTGGTCTATTTTTAAATCTTGAAATCACTTTTTATATTAAGCTTTGTTTGTTTTTAAGTTTTATAATTCTAAAATCTTTTGCTTTCACAAGTCTCAACGAACCTATTTACTACAACTCAATTGAAATTCACATCAATAGGAGATAGAGTAGATAGACTTTTGAATGATAGATAAGTTCAAGTCTCCACATACCTTTTAGTCGATGAAGTTCCACCAATTCCTTGATTATTTCTTCGTCTTGTATGATGATCGCCATAGAGTTCTTGATCTCAACTACACTTTCTATCCTAGTCCGAGACTTAGCTATAGTAGACTAGAAATCAAGAATTATAGTTTTGATCACTAACATTGAAAAACATGCTTGAGATAGCAATGCATGCGAGTTCGACCGAGCAGTGGTCTAACAACTTTTTTTATTGTCAATTAATACTTTTCAAAAGTACTTTGTTTTGTTATTTGAATGACAAATTAAATCAAAAAATTTGAAATTGTTTCATTGCAGTACCACAGTCGTCATGGTATTTTTTTGGTCGAGCATGACGACTTTTCATATTTATTTTTGTCGTCAAGGTTGTAGGATGAATAGTGTGACGACTTTTCAAAGCGTTTTGTTTCTAAAAGTAATATTTACATGGCCGTCACGGTATTCATCCTTATACCTTGCCGACTAGTGTTGCAGTGATTAAGATCGTCATGTTCTGAAAAGTTGAACCTTGCCGACCAAGAACTGTCATAAAACAATTTCTTTGTGCACATTTTTGCTAATAGTCGGCATGGTTTTTTTATCTGTAACCATAACGACCATGTTTATAAGATTTTAAATGTTGGTGTTTGGAATTCTCGACGTTGATGACTATAGTTTAGTCGGTATACTATGAAATTAATACCTTGCCGACTAATCATGCATTTGTAACACATTTCCTATAGGTCAAAAACACATAGTCGGCATAATGATTTTTTATTAGCCCGCCGGCTATTTGTGGTCGTTATCTTCCAAATTTGTCGACCTTGCCGAGTTTTCATACTTTGAGAACTGTAAGTGTTGATTCCTTCTGTAATTTTGAGTATCAAATCACCTAACAACTCTACAATCCCATATTTATAAGTGTTTGAGTAGTATGGTTTCCTTCCCGTTGCAGATAGAATTCTCAAAAAAAATAAAAAAATCTCCAAGATCTACCCACATAATCCATTAGTTCAATCTGAATAAAACCCAATTTTAAAATTTTAATCAACAAATTAGATAACTAAATTAATTAACCTAATCACATTTATTAGTGTTAATTAAATAAGGATAAATTAGCCATTTTGTAAATATGTGGCTAAAGGATTTTGTGTTTTACTTCAATATTTAATTCTTATTTTGTCTCATTTAGTATACCCTAATTAATATGGGTATACCCCGGTTTGGCCCGAAAAAGAAACTGTCTTATTTTCTTAGTTATTGTTGAAAAGGATTTTTTTTTTTCTTTTTTGATGCGAACAAGCTGAAAAAGAATGTTAATCGATACAGAGGACCTCTTGAATAACAATATTATGAAATCAATAAAACTGAATATTTTTTCACACTAATGAATTTGGTACCATAAGAAACCCTAAAAATTCCCGAATGATAACATAGGAATTCCAAGACTTCCCAAATTATAACACCAGAAATTCCACATTAATCATTCTATTACCTCGTCAGTTTACTCCAACACCTTATAAATTCATTTAATTCATTTTATTATTTGACCTGATCATTTTCGGGTGCATTTCCAAAAACTCATCAAAGTGTTTTGCCTTTAGTGTAGGCTTCATTTCCGTGGCAGATGGGTCTATTTTACTAACCAAAAGTGTTTTTGCATTTGTATTGTATGAGGGACTTCGCCTAAACAACACTTGCACACTTAAATGAAAGAAAAAACGTATAAAAAAATGATCATTGGTATAATGCTGATTTTATGTAAAGCCTTCGGAAAGAACTTAATTTCAAATTACGTTAGTTGGTATGTGGTTCAGTTGAGTGTGGCATGTCTCCCGATTTATGGATTTGTAAATGTACACCAACAAGCTAGTTAGTTCTGAATTATTGAGTACAAGCCTACACACCTGAGTCAAAGTGGTTCCATTACAACTCAGATTGGGAATCTCCTTGTCCTGATCCTTATCAAATAATGATAACATTGTTGTTGTCCGGAATGTATATTGGAAACCTCCCTTACTTAATGCACTGAAAGACAGTTTTGATGCGACTTTTGACAGAGGTATCGAAAATACACGATTAGGATTAATTATTAGAGATTTTTACAACACGGAACTATTTTTATTCTTGACTATTTGGGCTTTGGAGGTAGGGTCAAAAGACTTCATCTATAAAGAGACTATCAAAATGTAGTACGGAAAATCAATGGAGAAAAACAATAAGTCAAATGGACCACCAATTTGAAAAACAATAAGTCAAATGGACCACCAATTTAAATGAAATGAATTATCTTTCTTATTTGAAAAAAAGCATTATTTAAAGACAATCAACACGCATTTATCACAAGAAAGACCCATTTCATTTCTCTTCATTTACACGTCCAAATGTTCCCCTTTTCCTTCAAAATTGTTTCGATGGGGAATTTCAACAAGCTTCCATCAGACATCATACTTGACATTTTGAGTCGTTTACCTACAGAATCCGTCTTAGATTGCAAATTAGTCTCTAAACCTTGGAGAAATCTTTTTCAACGTCCATCCTTCTCCCAAATCCACTTTAATCGTCATCTTGATTCTGGTAAGTCAAGTTTTATCTTCTATTGTCATGATTATAGACGAGGGCTTAATGAATTTTATTATAGTGAGTATGATGATAATTGTCATGAGGCACCCTTTAATGCAAGAAAAAGGATGAATTTATGCCCTCCATTTGATGAGTATTCTTTTGTTGGTTCATGCCATGGTTTAGTCTGCTTGAATGGATATGTTAGCCAAGAAAGAGGTGGTCCATTGAATTATGGACCTGCTTATATCTGTAATCCAATCACTAGAGAGTATGTTATGCTTCCAGCATCTAAAGGACATTACTGGTCCACTGGATTTGGTTATGTTCTTTCCACCAATGAGTACAAAATTGTTCGGATAGATGAGCCTGCTGGAAGAGACTCGGATGTTTGAATTGTTCAAGTATACACTATTGACAGTGGCAAGGGATGGAGAAATGCGGGAGCCATTGCGGAACTAGAAAATGAATGTGGGACTGGCTTGAAAACTAATTGGCTTGAATATGTTTTTTTAGGGCTGGCTTAAGCATATTTTTTAGGCTTGAATGTTTAACCAAACTTAAAAACCATTGCAAAATTTAAGCTTTTTTTGGACTTTGGGCTGGCTTAAGCCAGCCCAAGTCACTATGTAGTTCCGTCCCATTGACATCAAAATGCCATGTGAGTCAGAATATGCCGGTGGCAAATGGAGCTCTTCATTGGGTGAACGTGGAAGGATCCCTTTTTCTTGCGTTCAATTTGGCTGATGAAAAGTTTAGCCAACTTGCACCACCACCACCACCTTTGTTGTCACCAGATGGTGGTGTTCCATATTTTATTATTGCTCTACTAGGGGTTTTAGGTGATTCTGTAAGTGCTATCTATAATTACGATGGCCCTGATTATGGTGATGGTGATTCTGAAATTTGGCCATTGGAGAAGAATGCAAATAATAATGACTTGAGCTGGATTAAAGAGTTTAGATTTAATACCCACCACCATTTCACTTTACGAAGAGTGGTAGGTTTCTGTGCAGTGGGTATGGCGGAATTTGGAATTGCAATCCCAAAGCTGCATGTACCAAGATGAATGTGAGTTTTGGAAAGTCTACATCTCAATTAATCCCTCACAAGAATACTTTGGTTACATTAAGAGTATTAGGAGAAAAGGATACAAAAATAATGGAATACGTTGAAAGAGCAAGTTCAAGTGAGGAGACAGAAAACAATAATAAACTGAAGAAGCCGCAGAACAAAATCTGAGATTGCTAGGTAAGTATCATGATAATTAATTCATTGAAAATTTTAAACATTTAAGATTAGATATCGAGGGATCAGTTCTGAATTTAGTTAAATGATAAGACAAGAGATAATAAGAACCCTAGCTAGAAAGTAACAATTATCTGCCTCTAACTCAGAGTGCAGCCTTCTTCTTTACTATCTTTCTTATTAGCCCTTAAGTCCATACAACCAACACTTATAACGAGTAGCTCCAACCCTAAAGCGAATGGGCCGTCAGATGACTATAACCCTTACAATAACCGTGAGATCAAAAGTAATCCCTAATACTCACTTAATGACTAAGTTAACTACTAATTAATACAGCTAATAATTAATTAACGGATAAGTAAACATAATTTTCTGAATACACTCGCAATACTACTTCAAGCAGCCCAGTGATATGACAATACCCTCTCCAGGTAAACATCCTTGTCCTCAAGGATGGAACTTAGGAAAATGAATACGGATATGAGTCTCATCCTCCCATGTGGCATCTTCCGGTGTCGAGTTGGTCCAATGGATGAGCAACTGGTGAACCATAATACCCCTACGATTGACTTCCCGCTCCCCTAGTAAAGCCAAGGGCTCAACTTTAATCAACCCTTGCTGATCCACTAAAGGTAATTGAGGAATAGGGACAATAGTAGCTCCGACCTTCTTTTTGAGTTGAGAGACGTGAAAAACCGGATGTATCTTGGAATCTGCAGGTAGTTGCAATTTGTAAGCTACAGAGCCAATTCTTTCTTCTACTGGGAAAGGACCATAGTACCTTGCAGATAATTTCATATTCCTCCTCAATGCCACGAAAGTTTGCCTATATGGTTGTAGTTTGAGATATACAAGATCTCCTACTTCAAAGGATCTGTCAGTTCTCTTAGAATCAGAGAAGAACTTCATTCTCTCTTGAGACTTGTGTAATGATTCTTTTAACAGGTCGAGCATCAGATCTCTCTCCTTGAGATATTTCTCTACATCAGCAACTGAAGTGGTAACACTGAGAGGAAAAGCCAGGTAAGGAGGCTGATATCCATATAAGGCTTTAAATGGCGTCATGTGCAAGCTGGTGTGATAATTCGAATTGTACCACCATTCTGCTAAGGGTAACCATCTACTCCAAGCTTTGGGTTGATGCCCAGTCATGCATCTCAAGTAGTTCTGTAACACCCCGAGTTCCGGACCAGGGTCAAACCCATAAGGAGATCAGACTCGAAGCGTTACGGGTCGGAAATAGACTATGATAACTCTTCTAATTTATTTATAACAACAAACGTAATTTAACTTTTCTAACATGAATTTAAACATATGAATTAGATAATCATATTAGAAAAAAATATTTTCAACAAACATATTATTTCAAATTACATTTCAAGCAATACAAAAAGACAATTCAATCACTAAGCTACTCATTCCTAGCTTTCGATGCGCCACTCTGATGAATCTGCAAGGATGTCAATTGGGGTGAGATGACAACTCAATAGAATGCACCCCCATTCTCTAAAGATGCGGAAACAAAATCATTTTATCAAGGAATAACATACAATGAGAAATACAGTGAAACTTCAACGAATATATTCGACCAACAACATTAACTCACAAATATTATTTTCACTAAATCATCTAATTCATTTGTTCAACCGTGAATTAAAAATACCACTATTGTTTCTAACAAATCATTTAATTAACATTTCATATAAGACTTCACAATAATCCATCAACAAAACATCCAATTTATTTGTTCAATCATGAGTTCCCAATACCAATGTTATTGCCAACAAATCATCCATTTAGGATTCAACACACCAATTAACATCATCAATAATGTTTCCAACAATCCATCCTTTTAAGTGTCAAAACATGAGTTACATATCAATATTGTCACCAACAAGCCATGAGTTTACAATACCAAAATAATTGTCAACAAATCATTCATCAATGATTCAACACATCTATTCACGTATTAATATCGTCACAGAGAAACCATGAGTTCATCACACCAATTATAGTTTCCAACAAATCATTTAATCTATATTCCAGCATATTCACATATTTATATTGTCACCTCAAAAAAATGAGTTTAAAACACCAAGATAATTTCAACAATTGAGTTCACGGTACGAATGTCCTTGGTTCGTACACCCACCTATCGTTTATCTTTGCAGATGACCTCCATCGATGGTCGAGAACAAAAGTTCCTATGGGGATCATACCCATGTGCTCTCGGAGATCATTACCCGTTTCATTCATGATCACGAAAACCTTGGTTCGTACACCACCTATCGTTTCCAAGCACGGACACGCGCCATCGATGATCGGAAACACAAGTTCCCATGGGGATCATTACCCATTTAACTCTCGGGGATCATTACCCGCCGTTAGCATGAAATCATATTTCATCTAACGTAAAAACATGAACTCATTTCATTTTTATAAATCATTTTCACAAACAACACAAGCAACCATAGCTTATCAACATGAATTTCTTTCAAGCATTTATGCAAACAAGTTAACTGCAGCCATATTACATTATATGTTACATTGTATTAACTTTATCCGATCATCTTCAAACTTTACAGGAACATTTTTGACACATTCTTATCTTACATATCCAAATTTCACACCAAACCAACGGTTCAAACAAAAGTTATTGAATTTACAAGGATATCCTAAAAACTGGGCAGATTACATGTCATTACCAAACAATTCATGGTAAATTCATAGAAATGTCAAATTGACTCAATCCAAAGCACACTGATAGATAAATCACAAATCTACAACTTTTATTAAGGATTCAAATCGTTTTAGCATCATTAAGACTTCCTAAGAATATCAAAAACACATCAGAGTAGAACTGTCCAGAATTTCAGAAACTATCAACCAAATTCAAACACATATTCAACGGTGAATTTGTGGTGGAATACTCTCAAATTTTAACTAGAGATACCCAATCATGTTTAATATCAATTAGAGAAGCCTGATCATCAACAAGAGGCACATATTTATTCGAATAAATTACTGAATCATTACAATACAAAATCATATAAAGTAAACACCAAAGAAAAACACCTAAAGAGAAAGGGTTTCACATTCTACCTCAATTCCATTGGTCCTCCTAAGATTTTCTTTATCCTTCTTATCTAAAAATCTCTAGCTCCATATCATCTTCCTTTCCTAGACTTTTCTTTTCTAACTTCCAAAGTTCTTATTTTCTAAAACATTATATATAAATACTAACATTAATAATAATACATAATACACATTTTTATTATTACTTATTTTAATTTTAAATGTCTTTTGATTTTCTTTCTCTTTAGGTGATTATACTTGCACCCTAACGTTTTAGTTTCAATCAACCCCAACTGGACCACATGGTTAGCTAAGTTGGGTAGAACCCGACCCGAAACGGTAAATAAAAATATCGGGTATTACAAGTTCTCAAGACAACTATTAACCCTCTCAGTTTTCCCATCGGTCTGAGGGTGGTAAGATGTGCTGAGGTGTAGGCTGGTGCCAATAGCTTGAAAGAGATCCTGCCAGAAATTGCTGATGAAAACTTTGTCCCTGTCCGAAGTGATGGAGGCTGGAAGGCCATGCAGTTTGAACACATTATTGAGGAAATGCTGAGCTACGGTTGAGTAAGGATGGCTGAGGGCTATAAAGTTCCCATACTTGGTGAGCCTATCGACGACTACCAATATGACATCTTTACCACCAGATTTTGGCAGTCCTTCTATGAAATCCAGGGAGATGTGCTCCCATGCATGATCTGGTATGGGTAGAGGTTGTAGAAGTCCAGCTGGGTATGTGTGATATCCTTTATTTCTCTGACAAGTATCACAAGATGCGACAAACTCAATGATCTCAGCTCTCATACCCGGCCAATAGAAGTAAGATTTGGCTCTCATGTAAGTGCCTTGCATCCCAGAATGACCCCCTATTGCTGATGAGTGTAAGGAGGTGATGATTGAATTCCTTATTCCATTCCCAGCCCTAACATATAGCCTTCCCTTGTACCTTAGTATTCCACCATTATAAGTATAGTGGGTAACTGCAGCTGAGGAGATAAGAAGCTTGGGTATGATATCACTAGCAAAATTGTCATCCTCATAGCTCTTAATGATATCAGTATACCAAGTAGGTTGTGAAGTCTGGGTGTAGTGGCAAGAAGCAACAGGAAGCCTTGATAAGGCATCAGCAGCCTTGTTTTCCATGCCCTTTTTGTATTTTATCTCATAGTCAAATCCCAAAAGCTTCATGAGACATCTTTGCTGCAGCACGGTGGTCATCTTTTGCTCCATGGAATACTTTATGCTCTGCTGGTCCGTGTGTATAATAAAATGGTTCCTCATCAAGTAGCTCCTCCATTTGGTAACCGCCATGACAATAGCCAATAGTTCCTTTTCATATGTGGACAATCCAAGAGATTTTGTTCCTAATGGCTTGCTGAAGTAAGCTATGGGCCTGCCTTCTTGCATGAGAACAGCTCCAACTCCCTTTGCACAAGCATCAGCTTCTAGGACGAATGGTTTTGAGAAGTCAGGGAGTGCAAAAACTGGAGTGTTGCACAATATTCCTTTGAGTTCTTGAAATGCAGTATCAGCTTCCTCATTCCATAGGAATGCATTCTTCTTCAAGAGATCGGTTAGTGGCTTGCAAATGCTTCCATACCCCTTCACAAACTTTCTGTAATAACCAGTGAGCCCTAAGAATACCCTTAACTCCTTTATGTTAGTGAGGGTGGGCCAAGATATCATACTGGAGACCTTTGAGGGATCTGCTGCAACCCCTTTGGCTGTTATGATATGTCCTAGGTACTCCAATTCTTCTTGAGCAAAACAACACTTAGACTCTTTGGAAAATAGCTTATGCTGCTTTAGTAACTCAAACACTTGTTTCAGATGTTGCTCATGTTCTTCATGTGATGGGATGTACACTAAGATGTCGTCAAAAAAGACTAGTACAATCTTCCTCAGATATAGTTTGAACACTTCATTCATCAGTGCTTGGAAGGTGGCTGGGACATTGGTTAGCCCAAATGGCATTACCAGGAACTCATAATGACCCTAATGAGTCCTGAAGGCTGTTTTGTGGATATCAGGGCCAAACATTCTTATTTGGCAATACCCAGACCTGAGATCCAACTTGGTGAATACCATGGAGCCATGTAGTTCATCTAATAGCTCATCAATCACTGGTATTGGATATTTATCCTTGATGGTGATATCATTTAACTTCCTATAATCCACACAAAACCTCCAAGAGTTGTCCTTCTTTTTTACTAGGAGAATTGGTGATGCAAAAGGGCTATGGCTTGTTTGAATGATTCCATCTTGTAGCATCTCCTTCACTAATGATTCCACCACAGTCTTCTGTATGTAAGGGCACCTATAGGGTCTCAGATTTGGAGCTGTTGAGTTTGGTTTGAGAGGAATGGAGTGATCAAGGTTTCTTTTGGGTGGAAGGGTCTTGGGTTCAGTGAAAACATCAGAGTACTCTTGGATCAGCTTCCGAATGGGAGCAGGTGTTGGCTGCTTAACAGAGGTAGTGGAGATAGAGAATAGTTGCCCAACTAAACCATGTGTGCTCTTCTTAAGGAATCTCTTGATAGCCTCAGCACTCATCATCTTCAATGTAGGATTATCTCTTGCACCTGCTAATGTAATCTTCTTTCCCTGATGCATAAAGCTGATGCATAACTTCTCAAAGATAAAAGTTACATCTCCCAAAGTTCTCAACCAATCAGCCCCAAGAACCATGTCACAACCCCCTAATGGTAAAAGCCTCAGATCAATGGAAAATTTGCTCCCTTGCATAGACCATGGTAACCGCTACATACCCCCGAGCTAACCGTCTTGTCACCATTGGCCACCGTGACTAACAATCGAGCCGTTGGTTCAACTCCACATTTCAATTCTTTGAGCTAATTCTGTATCAATAAAACTGTGTGTACTCCCAGTGTCGATTAGTATAGAGGTAAGCCTCTACTTTATGAAACCAGGAATCCTAATAGTTTCACTGCTCGAGCTCCCAGTAAGAGCATGGAGAGAAATCTCCATGTCTGATTCAACAGGATTAATACCACCTTCCTCATTATTGTCAGTATTGCACTCTTGTTCTTCTTCTTCTTCATCATCCTCTTCTAGAGCCAGCATATAGATTTGCTGTTGTTTACATTTATGGCCAATCTTGAATGGGGAATCACAGTTGAAACAAAGCCCTTTTGCTCTCCTTTCATTCATCTCTTCATAAGTAAGCCTCTTAATAGGTGGGTATCTGAATTGAGGTTTATTATTGATGGGTTGTAGGGGTTTAGAAGGTATTGAATTCGTGGAGTTTCTGAAAGGAGTATAAGTTGATGTGGTTTTGGAGGAAGAGGCAGGGAAATGGGTGGTGGTAGGTTAAGGTTTAAAAGAGGATTTGAACTTCCTCTGTTGACCATCCACAGAGAGTTCTTGTAGTTTAGCTAGTTGAAATGCCTCAGCTAGGCTTGTGGGTTTGAACATTTGGATGGTGTTCTTTATCTCGTCTTTCAATCCACTCATGAAACTTAATACAAAGTAGGCTTCAGTCATATAGGGGTTCTTACTAAGCATAATGGCCTTGAGAGTTTCGAATCTCTCAAAGTATTCTTCCAACGTAGAAATTTGTACAAGCTTATTAAACATTCCGACATAATTATCATTTGCTACGTCTTTAAAACGAGTACACACAACAAGAGAAAAATGATTCCAAGAGATAGAGCCCTTACCTATCTGGTAGTCAAAGAATCAAGCATCGGCTTTACCTCCATATATAAAGAAGCAGTGCCTACATAATCTTTTTCTTCAATATTATTATTGATAGAAAAGAACCTTTCGCATTTACGAATCCACCCCCTTGGGTTGTCTCCATCAAACCTTGGGAAGTCCAGTTTTGGAGGTCTGTGAGGGAGATAGTTTGATTTATTAAAGTTGTTCGTACCCCCAATTCTGGATGACTCATTGTACCCAGAATCTCCCGATTCGTCATCCAGATCTTTATTTCTTTGTTTTGATGCTAACTCATTGATGACAGCTTCAGTACTCTTATGTGTATCATGTGATTTAATAAGTAATCTCTCTATAGATGACAACAACTTGTCATTCCTCTCAGAAGCCTCTTTCCTTTGAGTAGATTCACGTTCTGCAATCAATGTTAAGTCTTCTGCTAGTTTTGCAAGAAGAGTTTTCATCTCTTTAGTGTGATTCTCGAAGTGTTTATCTAATTCTTTGTTAGATGGACCAGTCATGATGGATCTAACCTGCTCTTGATACCAATTGTCGTGATAAGACAAGAGATAATAAGAACCCTAGCTAGAAAGTAACAATTATCTGCCTCTAACTCAGAGTGCAGCCTTCTTCTTTACTATCTTTCTTATTAGCCCTTAAGTCCGTACAACCAACACTTATAACGAGTAGCTCCAACCCTAAAGCGAATGGGCCGTCAGATGACTATAACCCTTACAATAACCGTGAGATCAAAAGTAATCCCTAATACTCACTTATTGACTAAGTTAACTACTAATTAATACGGCTAATAATTAATTAACGGATAAGTAGACATAATTTTCTGAATACACTCTCAATACTACTTCAAGCAGCCCAGTGATATGACATATGAATTACTCTTATAGCTTTTTCTTGCTATTCGTAATATGCATTTCATGATTTAGTTTTAATGTAGAATGTAATGCTAACTTTGGTGAAACTATTGTCTCGTATAAGAAAGTAAAAACGGATTCAATTCTGAGTAGTAGTATGTGCAGAAAATACGGTGGGACACAGAGAGCTTTCCCAGTAATCCTAGGCTGTTAGCCTTATAGGAAATTCTGTTCGATTCTTGGTTTTCAGCTGATATTCTTTTAATATGTTGTCATTATGAGATTTAGTGTATGTTTTTTGAGTTGCTGTATTCGTTTGACCGAAGAAAAACTGTGCTTTGAATAGATATCAACAGAAAAGTTGTGTTCATTAGTCAGTACATATCATACTTCGCTTACATTTGTGCGACAAAGATTATTTTGTAGGAGTGATGATTTTGGCATCCTTTTGGGAGTCAACCCACTTTATTTAACAGAAGACACAAATAGAGTTTCCTTCTCTTGATGAAACGGGGAATATTGGAGCTGCAGTTAAAGTTTAGGGTAATATGGTGTAAACTGTGTGGCACCCTAAGTAAAAGAGGGGAAATTGCTGCTACGTACATGGTTAATATAGGGTTAGCAATATCGAACCATTTGCTCTTACAAGAATGATGCAGCAGTATATCACCAGAGTACAGTCCTATCATTATGTTTTAAGTATTCATCTCCAGATATGTAGTGAATGTAAGAATTATTTTGCAGAAGTAAAGCAGTTGGAGTGGATATGTCGACACAAAAATACACACAGGCAATTCTCCAGAGTGAATATAGACTGCAATTATTTTGTTTTGCTTTCTTTGTGCATTGTTCTCTATAGAGTCAGTGATTTATTTTGTGTGGATTGATTACTTCAAAATTTTACTACTCTTTTCTCTCACATTGTCCGATTTATTGATCAGCAATTGTAGCTGTTTAATATTGAAATAGATCAGCAATGAAATTTTTGATCTACAATTGTTAGGTTTGTGCACTGTTCCTTGGAATGTCTTTTTTTTTTTTTTTTTCTCTTTTCTGCCCACTAATGAGTATCATTGTTTATTTTGTCGTTTTTTTTTCTTGTGGGCATGTTTTTTTTTGTTGTTGTTTATTCGGCATTGCAGCACCATTATCTGAAACAGATACTGCTTTGATGTCAGGAGAGGTAAACATTCACATTCTACTCCAAATTTGTCATGCTTTCTGACGATTCAAGGAGGCAAAATTCTGGATAGGAGGCGTGAAAAGAGAATTTTGTCACACGTAATTAATATGGCAGTTGGAATGTCATAGCATTGGTTTAAGGGTCTTCAACTTAGGTGCAGTGAAGATTTTCATTGTTTGGATTCTTGAAGATTTTCTTTTATTATCTGGATATGTTTTTGGGTTTTGTCGTGTTGATCTTGCACTTTTGTTGGTTACCTGGTATAAGCTTACAATACCGTTTTGTAGACTACCATACTGTTGGTCCATTTGCTAATCAAAATTGCCTCATTCTATGCTGTTATCTAGAATTTCAGCGTTGTCTTTTATTATTTGCAGACCTATTGTGTTCATTACTGGGCAAGAATTACTGACGTACTTGGTCTTTAGGGAGCAACAGAGCCATTCTTTCTTCTTCACAGCATCCAAATTTTTAGCAGTCTTACTGAATGAATTCATGGCTAACTGAAAAGTGAATCAACAACTCTAATAAGAAAATCTATTTGATAATGAAACAAGATCGGGACGCTAAAATATGAATATTTAGTACGCGGAGTAGAACTGGCAGCTGTCAGGTATTCCAATTCCTTCTTTGAGCATGATTTTTAATTCCAGGATTTCAATCTTCCGCGGATTCAGTCGTCCATGTAGAATTCACCGTCCATGGCATCCCTGCGTTTCTGTCCTTCATCCATATCCTCCTGCTCCTCTTCTGGGGGTTCGGTTGTGGGTGGTGTCTCCTGAAACGGTACACTTGGAGCATGCTCCATTCTCGAAACTTGTTCCAACAGGAAGTTCCTCAACCTCTCTAAATTTCTAGGTGAGTTTTTATTCTCCATGTTGCTTGTTTCGAAATGGAGAGTATAGTCTGGACCATAGTACTCGCAATATTCGTTTTTGCGAGGTAGATTGTTATCAAGCTCCTTGTCTTCTCCCACTGCAACTGCTGTCTCATAACACCAACAGCGGGCGACATTACGAATAGTATAGCCTCCACCACCTAACACCATCAAAGGCAAATTGAAAGACCTAAGATATCTTAGACAATCCGCATGACCCTCAATAGACAGGTTGAAACAACCCAGCCTATCACCAGATAATGAATCTGCACCACATTGAAGAACAACCGCATTCGGCTGATAAACTTGCATCACTTTTTGAATAACCGGACGAAACAAACCCTTAAAGCTCTCATCATCAATACCATCATCGAGAGGTACATTGAGTGCATAATACTTTCCATGATGCTCACCAATGTCCTTGGGTTGCCCAGTTCCAGGAAAATAGTTCCCAAACTTGTGAAACGAAACAGTCATGACTCTGTTTGTAGTGAAAAATGCCTCCTCTACTCCATCTCCATGATGCACATCGATATCGACATACAAAACTCGTTCATGACACTTGAGCAACTCGAGAATACCTAAAACGATATCATTAACATAACAAAACCCTGCGGCTTCACACTTTTTCGCATGATGCAAACCTCCAGCCCAATTCACAGCAATTTCAGCGTTATTATTATTCAATACAGCAGCAGCACCAATAGAACCTCCGGCAGAAGCTTGACAAAACTCGAACAAACCTTCAAAAGCAGGACAATCATTTCCCCCAACATTAAACCTCTTTACATCGTCGCGTGATATAGATTCGGGACTAACAGAAGATAAAAACTTGACATAATCATCTGAATGGAATTTGCCAATGTCTTCAGGTTTAGCTGGATATGGAACCTGGATATCCATATGTCTACCAAGACCGTAAGTAAGGATTAAGCTATGCGCCATGCGAATTCTATGTGGTTTCATCTGATGACCTGCTCCATAACTATAATCACCTATTGCTGGTTCATAGAAATATGAAACCGTTCGTTTCTTGGCATCAGCTCCTGATGTTTGCAAAGAATTGCCTGACTTATCTTTCTCCATTGATTATCTTGTCCGTCTCAAAACTATAATTCATTCATAGAAATAATGAATGATGAGGGTTGTGTGATATATAAGAAGGGACTCTGGTTGCTGGTTTCCTGTTTTGTGTCAATTTCGGATTTCCTTTTCCTGGTACGTAGGGAGGATACAAATTTCTTAAGTCGTCAATCTAGTCAGACTAGTCCTGGTTTCTAGTCAGACCAGTCCTGGTTTCCATATTTTGCATGTGTAGTACTACTAGCCCATTGCGCTAAATCGGTTATAGAAGAATGATTTTTCGGGCACTAGTCAAAAATGGTGGGGGACTATTAAGTGATAAAATATCTACCCTATAATTATAAGGGGTGTCCTAAAGTGTGGAAATGACTAACCTACCCTTAACCTATATATATTTAACCACCTCCTCCCATCACCACCACCTATATATATATATAACCACCCCCTCCAATCACCACCGCCGCTCACCACCACCTACCATCACCGACCACCTCGAAACACCACCACAGCCACCTCTATATATAACTTAATTTAAATTATTAACAAAACAGAATTAAAATCAAAATTATAACAAACCCATTAATTGTCATTCGTTTTTGGTTGAAAAAATGAAAAGTTATCATCAAAATGGGTTGAAAATGGAAGTTGCAGAGAGATGTTTGGCTAGGAATTATCTGAAAAACTTTGTCGAACTAGCCGAACTCAACTTTAATGGAGGTTTTTCTTTCAGAGAAAAGTTCGGTTACGTCGCAATTTTTTTTTCCTAATCGAACTAAAAGTTCGATACGTCGCAATTTTTTTCTCCTAACCGAACTTTTCTCTGAAAACCTATATATTGAGTTCGGTTACGTCGCAAATTTTTTCATTTTATTTTCCCAGCCGAACTTTTAGTTCGGTTACGTCGCAAAATTTTTTTCCTAACCGAACTTTTCTCTGAAAGAGAAAACTCCATTAAAACCGATTTCGGCTACCTGTGTTTTTAGAAATATTAGCCAAACTACACTTACAGATGAGTTCGGCTACCTGTTTTTCAAATGTCGTAGCCGAACTTTGTTAACCAAACCGAAATCAATTTGTAAATTGTTCATTTTTAGGAATGTTTTGGCCTATTCAAGCACCATTAACTAAATTTGAAGTATCCGTGAGTACCCAAAACATCATACTCTTGTTGTGGCTCTTAAAGAAAAAGATCTAACTTTTTTCTTCCAAAATCCTCATCTTCATTATCATCTTCATCTTCTTCCTCCCTCTCAATAATTCTTCTTTTGAAAAAAATCAAATTATTAATTAAATCTCACTAATCATTAATTAACTCACTAATCAATACACTAACTAATTTTATTACCAAGGGAAAGTTTGGTATTAAAAGAAATATAGATAAGGGGTGACTCAATATTACTTCAAATATCCACCCAAAAAATGAAGAGTAGTCCCCCTCCATTTTTGAGTAGTGCCCAAAAATCGTTCTTATAGAAATTCCCTGTAAGGGAAAATTAGGCTAAGGCCCAACCTATGGATAACCCATAATATGAGGCCCTTAATTAAAAGAAGTTTAAATCTAGGCCCCATATTATTAAAAGACCTTGATACCCTTATGCATATTGTCAAGCCCATAATTAAATAAAATTTAAATTTAGGCCCAAAATTATTAAAATATTGTGATTTGGTTCCAACCACCTCTGACCACCACAGCCACCACTCACCACCTCAGACCGCCACCAACTACCTCCGACCACCACCGTCAGCCACCTCCGACCACCACCGCCGCCAACCACCAACCGCTACAACTTTCGACCACCACCAAAATATGGATGTGTACACAGTACTTACACATGCATATGACATGTGTATTCATATAAAATGTGTAATGCAAAGTTACACTTGTAAATAGATGTGTACTCTGTAGTTATACATGTGTACGTGATAGACACATTTATGTGTCTATTTTGTTCTCAATTATGTGTATTGTTAGTGCTCGATTTTGTATTTATTTGATTATTTTATGTTTTTGTAGGTGTCTTGGAGAAATAAGCTTTTGTGGAGAAATTGGCTCGAAAAGTGGTCCCAGAAGACGTACAATAGACACCCCAGAAGTATGCTGGAGACACCCCAGGAAATGTGTTATTTACACCCTTCAAATGGATAAGGGGTACCCAGTTGATAAGGGGTAACCCCTGGGTAACTGCTATTCGCACCCCTCAGACGGTTAGGGGGCATGATGCGTGTCGTAGGTGCAATCAAATTAATTAATGTTTCCACTCAATTAAAAATAATATAATGGAAGTCAAGTTCGTTCCCACGAGGAGCAAGAGATTCTAGTTGTAAAAATTGTCACAAAAGGGGGTGTAAAAAGCAAAAGAAAATAAACAAAGCAATTAAAATCGAAAGTTGAAAGCAATAAGAGAGACAAGATCAAGGAATCCTTCTTCGTTACGAAACAATGAATCAAGTTATGTTCTTTTCTACTTGTTATTAGTCACAGATTATCACCAACCGTAGGTAAAGCAGCTAGATTAGTGCTAAACCCCTAAATCCCTTGTATCACCGGATACGGAAGTTCTCGACTACCGGATTCTATTTACCAAACCACCTAGTAGTAGATCACTCTAGATGTAATTTAAATAAACGCATTAAGATTTATGAACTTATTAGGTTAATATTAGTAGTTAGACTCTTAGATCAAGGTCTACTTGCTAACGTTGTTTTCACACACAATTGCTCCACGGAATCCCTCCGCAAGGTCTCGTGTTTGCTACTTATGTAAAGAGTCAAATCGACAAATCAATTTAGTTGGCCACCCAATGTAAAGGTCTCGTGTTTGCTACTTATCCCCTAACTTTCACTAGCTTTAGATCAAATCGACAAATCAATTTAGTTGGCCACCCAAACAATCTATCAATCAATCATGAATGTCTTTAAGATCATTCCTATTAGTAAAAACAAACGATAATCATGTGAAAACTTCAAGATAGAATTGAAAACAAAACTCAAATCATATATTAAGAACTAGGAATTCATCCTCAATCAATAATAAAATTAGCTACTCATGTTTTTGAAATTCACACAAATAATAATTAAAAGGAGAATTTTCAAGTTCACACAAATAATTAAAAGAAGAATCTTAGAAAAGCAAGCAAAAAAAAACAAGTGATGTGTGTGTAGAGAGGTGTGTAAAAGATGTAGAAAACTTCTCTATTTATAGGCTTCAATATTCTCCAACCCTTCCAAGGATTAGAATCCTTTTCCTTTAACAATTCAACTTCCAAATTCAAGTCTTTCTCAACTCTTCATCTTCTCTTTCCGAATTTGAGCCAAATTCTCCATCCAATTCCTAGTCCAAGTCTTCACACCCATGAGAGAAGTCCATAGAAAATTCGGAATTTTTGCTCGCTTGGAAAAATTGGGATTGTGGCCGGAATCCGGCCGGAATAATCACCGCCGGCCACCTGAAAATTTCTCCGTCAAGGTAATATTCGACGGAATATTCCGTCAGTCCACCGTTAGGACTAACGGTCAAATAGGGTCAAACCGTCAATCAAACTGTTAGTCAGCGGGTCAAAGGGGAGAGTCGGCCTAACCCAAGTCAGCTTCTTAGTCAATTTGAGTGGTCTTAATCATTTGAGTCACTTGAGTGGATCGGGTTGAATCGCCAATTTCGAGTTGACTCGCCGTAACCGAACTCCGGCCTAGGCCATTGCACTGCCTTGCACATGCCAAGCATCTCTGCCGACCATGTTGGCCCTCAATTCCACCCGCAATCCATGCTCTTCCCCAACCGCAAACACTCAGAGCAGTTTCATCTCACTCGAGCCACAGTTCTCTCCGCAACCTTGCATTGCTTCAATGCCACAAGTCGGTGCAAGTCATGCTCGCAAATTCATCGACTTGGGATTACATAGCTCTATTTTCTCCGCCGATTTGCACATCTCGGACCTTGTACTCTCCCTTGACTCCACTGCATCAGCTCATTGCATTTATCATCATCACCATTTTCACTGCATTCTCCTTCATGCTCAGCCATAACAGTGCACAACATCAATTCTAATACAGCAGCTCATTCAATCCTGCATTGCACTCAAAGTCACGGCTCAAAGCCAACCTGCAATCAGCAAACTTCAAACCATTTCACTGAATAACTCCACAACCAGCTGCATCCTTTAGCTTTCACAGCTCATCTCAGGCCATTTGAACACCACAGTTTCCTTGACTTCACATACAGACTCAACCTTCACAAACCAGAGCACATCATCTGCAGTTCCATACACCATCTCCATAAGCACCTTGTCCTGCACCACCTTGCTCTATCTGAGCTGCAAATCAGACTCAGTACCACCTTTACAAACCCATATCACTTTCTTATTCAATTGCAGATGGAAATCGAAACCCTGAACTCTCTCAATTAAATTGAATCACAGAAGAACCCTTAATCTAATTTCAATTCCATCATCTCTGTCTTATCTTCACTGAATCATTACCAATCATCAAACCCTTCTCACCTGTTCTGTTTAACACCATCTCATCTCTGTGGAATCAATTCGAACCCAAGAATATTAACATCTTCTTATCACCTCAAAACCCATCACCTGTTGCATCGAACAACAGTAGCAACATCGTTTCTCCATTAATCGATTAAGTCCAAACCCATGAATTATCAGTACCCATTTCAAACCAAACCCTAACTGTCTAAATTTATTGCAGCAACAGAAACCCCAATTGCTTCTCTACCATCGACGGCAAGAGTCACCCATCTCTCATTTCGATTCTAATTTCAGCCAATCGATTCTTTCACAACCAGCCACAAACCCGTCTCTTTCTCGTTCAATTTCATCTCCAAGATCGACATAACCATTTAATCCACTGAATACAGTACGAACCCATCTTCAAAGCTTCTTTAATTTCAGCACAACTCCAATCTCGTTCTTCCACCGTAAACCCAGCAGCTCTATCTCCTTCATTATTTCTCGATCTCTCTCAATCACAGACCCATCGAATCATCCTTCAACAACAGCGACAGGGTCTTGAACATCATACCCCAGCTACTGCAACAGCTTCAATACTATTCATCCGTTACAGCTTCTTCTTCGATTCGTGACTATGGCAGCGACAAACTAATCAAACCCTAACTAAGTTAACAATTTCGATCCCCTGAGACCCATCAATTCCTTCATCTCTGTGTTCTTCTCGATTTGACAGCAGCCGTTGTCTGCTTTCTTCTCAATTTTCAGGTGAGAATGAATAAATGAAAATGATTGAAGAGAAAGAAAACCCTTTCTCGATTTAGGGTTAAATTGATTTGGGGCAGGATTCGGACATGGATCCGGGTACGGGTCAGATGGATCAGGCTTTGGTTAGGGTATGAGCAGGGTATGGATGGATGGGCTTAAGGTATGGGTGGATTCAGACATGTGGGCTTGGGTATGGGTCAGAGTTTAGGGTGTGGGTGGATTCAAACACCCACCATAAATACATCCCAATTGTGCTATTCTCACTCCCTTCTTTTGGATAAGGGACACCTCTTTGACCTCCCCTTAACTATTATTGTCCTTCCTTCAGTAATTTGAGTCACCCCTTAACCTTGTCTGGGCTCCATATAGTATTCCCTCCTTGGTGAAATGACAATTTTACCCTTTTGCTAAAATATGGTGATTTCTTCTCCTTTTCCTCCGTGTGACTCCATGGTAGCTATAAAACTCAAAACAAGCGTAAAATACATAATTTACAAGAAAAATAGCAAAGAAAGCATAAACAATAGATAGTAAATAGGATGTATTCTACACCCTATCAAATTCCCCCACACTTAGACTTTGCTAGTCCTCGAGCAAATCAAACCAAAACTCACAACTTCAAAGCGTTCAAGCGTCACAAGCATCCAAAGAGTTATGAGGACATAGAGTTTCTGCATGCTAGTAATAAGAAGTTAGAAATACTAAAGAACATATTCTCGTTCTTAAATGTTGAGTGAGAAATAACCACACCATAATGAGAGAACGTGTGTTTGAGAAACGATCAATAAGCATTTCGCCTCGACTTCTGCCTCACCAAAAGGATTTTATGATAATTGCACTCAAAAAGACGGCTTTTTTATGGTTCTCACATGTGTGCAGGTAGGAATGAAGAGAGAATTCCTGCAACACGTTGAATGGTGGGAAGGACAACTTCCGAAATATTTTTAAAACCCACATCTTTTAATATTTTGAAAAACCATTTTTCGGACGATCTCTATGAAAGGAAATCAACCATTTTTATCGAGGATGAGATTACTTACTCACCTTCACATCCGATCGCCAATTATGATAACACCACTCTCACGGCATCCAATAGAAACGTCTTCCGCTCCTCGTCTTGATCTTCTTGGTCTTCGGTTTCAACTATTGATGATAAACTCTCGAATTTCATAAACCCTTGACAATTTATAACCTTTTTACCTTAAATCCTTGTCGCTTGGAACTTCCTTATAAATTTTCCTTCCCCACGGCTCATTAAATAAAAATAAGAACAAATATTTCTCTTGTTTTTCTCTTTTTTTTTTCCTTTTCTTTTCTTTTTTCAATTTTTTTCAAATTTTTTTTTTTTTTTTGAAATTCAAGAGAAATTAAATACAAAATAAACCATGGCCGTGGAAGAAGTATTTTACCACTTGATTCTTCACAACTTGTATCGTCTTGAAATCATAAACTTTCAAAAATTCTCACCTTTTAATTTTCTTCGCTTTTATGAATAAGTCTTCATACTTGTATGTATAATTATGCTCATTGTATTGTAAGTCTTCAACATATATGTAAAATCCGCTCATTTGTATGTTGCTTTACTTGTATTTGAAATTTGCTCTTTTTTCTCGTTCCGTTGCTTATAAACCATAAACTTTTCCAACTTTCCTTGTAGATTTTGATGTCGCTCCTTGTTGATGATGATGGTGTTTCTATGGATCCGTTGTTGTCGAGAGAGAATGGTGCTAACTGCAAATCGAACTACAAGAAGGAAGCTTTCATCCATGGACGTCACCCTCATGATTGACAAAATTAGCACTCAAGAGATCAAGAGTAGTGCTTCTATTGGTGGGAAGGTGGGTAGCTCACCATTCTACCCGGAATTTACTTACGGTGACACACACTCAAAAGAAAGCTCTTTAGTAGATGGAAAATTTCTGGTCGGTGCCTCACATGATATGAATACGGGTAGTCTCCACTAATGATTGATCAGCAACTCTAATAACGCATTTCTCCCTGCACCAAATTCGCATCACCGGCATGATTAAATCCATTATTTAACACTCTAACAAGCAAGAAATCCGAATGTAATTCTCTAACACTTCCAAGTTCAATTATGTCGGTCAAAATCTCTATGTAAACATACCTAGAAGTATGCTAGTGACTCTAAAATCTTTAAAAGTTGGAATTTTTAAGTAAAACTTTTTTTTTTTTTTTCAAATTTTTTAATTTTTTTGTAATTTTTGTTTTAAAAACATGCTTAACCACTCCCCCACACTTAAACCTTACATTGTCCTCAATGTAATTGAATCCTCCTAGTAAAGTCAAGGTGGGAAATTTTAACATGATATGAAACAAGAAAAAGAAATAACAAAAAGCAAAAAGAATAAGAAATACAAAACCTATGGGTTGCCTCCCATTAAGCGCTTGTTTTAAAGTCGACGGCCCGACTTAGCTCTTGCGGCACATTACTCCTCCAGAGGGAGTGCATCTCCAAATGAAAGTTCATCAAAATTCACATAAGCGATGTTCTCATAGTATGGCTTCAATCTATGGCCGTTGACTTTGGAAACCGAATTGTCTCTAAGACTAGTAATTTCAATCGCACCATGAGGAAAAACATTAGTAACAACATATGGTCCAATCCATCGGGACCTTAACTTTCCAGAAATAGTTTAAGGCGAGAATGATATAAAAGGACTTTTTGTCCCACGATGAAGCTTTTACGAGAAATCATCTTGTCATGAAAAAGCTTGGTCTTTTCCTTGTAAATACGGGCACTCTCGTAAGCATCATTACGTATCTCCTCTAACTCATGTAGTTGTAACTTCCTTTGTTTCCCCGCTTCATCATACTCCATGTTGAATTTCTTTATCGCCCAATAAGCCTTATGTTCAAGTTCAACCGGAAGATGACAAGCCTTGCCATAAACCAACCTATATGGAGACATACCAATCGGTGTCTTATACGCCGTTCTATACGCCCAAAGTGCATCATTGAGCTTAAAGCTCCAATCTTTCCTTGTGGTATTCACCGTTTTCTCAAGAATGGACTTGATCTCACGATTTGAAATTTCCGCTTGTCCACTAGTTTATGGATGATAAGGCGTACCAATTTTGTGTGTTATGTTGTACTTCTTGAGGAGAGCGTGGAAAGCCTTCTTGAAATGTGAGCCTCCATCGCTTATCACCACTCTTGGTGTTCCATGCCTATTGAATATGTTTTCCCTTACAAAATCACAAAAAACTTGAGAGTCATTAGTTTTGGTAGCTCTAGCCTCCACCCATTTCGAAACATAATCAACGGCAAGAAGTATATAAAAGTTTCCATTTGAATTGACAAAAGGGCCCATAAAATCGATACCCCACACATCAAAAATCTCAACAGCGAGAATTGGTGTGAGTGGCATTTGATTTCGAGCACCTAGATCGCCCGTTCGTTGACATCTATCACACGATTTACAAAAAACATATGAATCTTCAAACAAGGTGGGCCAATAAAATCCACTCTCGAGAACTTTGAGAGCGGTACGTTTCGAACCAAAGTGGCCACCACATGCAAAAGTGTGGCAAAAGGAGAGGATGGATTGAAATTCGGAGTTAGGTACGCACCTTCGCATTATTTGATCAACGCCATATTTCCATAAGTATGGTTCATCCCACACATATTGTTTAGCTACCTTCTTAAGTTTCATCTTTTGAAAATTAGACATTGTACTAGGTACTTTCCTTGTCACCAAGTAATTCACTATATCCGCATACCAAGGTGTTGATTCTTCCATGGAGAAAAGTTGTTCGTCCGGAAAGCGGTCATGTAATGGAAGTTCCTCTTGAGACATAACAAGTCTACTAAGATGATCCGCAACGGTATTCTCCACACCCCTCTTATCACGAATTTCTATGTCGAACTCTTGTAACAATAGGATCCACCGGATTAATCTTGGCTTAGCTTCTTTCTTCTTTATTAAGTGTCTTAGTGCGGCATGATCGGAATACACAATAACCTTTGTACCCACCAAGTATGAACGAAATTTTTCCAAAGCAAAAACTATATCCAATAACTCCTTTTCCGTGGTAGAATAATTAATTTGTGCATCATTAAGGGTCCTAGATGCATAATAGATAACATGGGACAACTTGTCCACTCTTTGACCCAAAACGGCTCCAACCGCATAATCACTAGCATCACACATTAATTCAAATGGAAGATTCCAATCCGATGATTTGATAATCGGCGCACTTGTCAACATATCCTTTAATTTGTCAAAAGCATCCTTGCATTCCTTGTTGAAGTCGAAAGGTACCTCCTTTTGTAATAACTTGCACATCGGCATGGAGATTTTGGAGAAATCCTTGATAAACCGCCTATAGAAACCTGCATGACCAAGAAAAGAACGGATCTCCCTCACCGAAGTGGGATATTGTAAGTTTCTTATTAAATCTATCTTTGACTTGTCCACTTCGAGCCCTCGAGAGGACACAATGTGACCAAGTACTATGCCGTGGTTTACCATAAAGTGACATTTCTCCCAATTAAGGACAAGGTTTGTGTCTATGCATCGTTTAAGAACTAGTTCAAGGTTGTTTAAACATCCATCAAAAGAATTGCCATAAACACTAAAGTCATCCATAAATACCTCGATGATGCGCTCCACATAATCCGAGAATATACTCACCATGCATCTTTGAAAAGTAGCCGGCGCATTGCAAAGGCCAAACGGCATCCGTCTATATTCAAACGTTCCAAATGGACAAGTGAAAGTGGTCTTCTCTTGGTCCTCCGGTGCAATAACAATTTGGTTGTATCCCGAATAACCATCCAAGAAACAATAATAAGAATGCCCCGCTAACCTCTCCAACATTTGATCAATGAAAGGTAAAGGAAAGTGATCCTTTCGGGTTGCGGAATTAAGCTTTTTATAGTCAATGCACACTCTCCAACCGGTTTGAACTCTTGTAGGAACAAGTTCATCGTCTTGATTTCGAACAACCGTGACTCCGGATTTCTTTGGTACCACTTGAACCGGACTAACCCACTTGCTATCGGAAATTGGGCAGATTACCCCCACACTTAGCAATTTGAGTATCTCTTTTTCACAACCTCCATCATGGGAGGATTAAGCCGACGTTGAGCATCACGTACCGGCTTCACGTTCTCTTCCATTAGAATCCTATGCATGCACATGGATGGACTAATGCCTTTGATGTCCGCAATTGTCCACCCAATAGCCGTTTTGTGCTCTCTCAAGACTCTAAGCAAACGGTCTTCTTGTACCGGTGTGAGGTTCTTAGAAATAATCACCGGAAGCTCATCTCCATCTCCCAAGAAAGCATACTTCAAATGATCCGGAAGCGGCTTCAATTCTAGCTTGGGCGCCTTCACAATACATGGTACAAGTACTTCATCATTCACGGGTAAAGAAATATATGAAACATTACCCTTTTTAGCTTCTTGCAATGTCGCCAAAGCTCCACACATCTCCACCAATTCCTTGGAGATTTCAATATCCAAGTTAGACAAGCCATGGACGTCCAATTCAATGCTCTTTTGCAACAACACATCAAGTTCATCCTCTCGATTCAATTCCACCATTTGTTTTGCTAATGAATCAACCACATCAATGGAGTAAACGGAATGCACATCACTTGGGTAGCGCATGGCTTCAAATATATTAAAGTGTATTATCTCCTTGTCAAATTCCATAGTGAGTGTACCCTTATCAACATCAATCTTCGTCTTTGCGGTTTTCATGAATGGCCTCCCAAGAAGTAAAGAAGTAGATGCTCGGTTCTCATTGTTGTCCATATCCACCACGAAGAAATCCACCGGAAAAATAAGCTCATTTACTTGCACTAGCACGTCTTCTACAAGTCCCTTTGGATATATGTTCGACTTGTTGGCCAATTGGATAATAACTCTTGTCTCTTTCAAAGGTCCAAGATTCAAGGAGTCATATATTTCGGCCGACATCACACTAATGGAAGCACCCAAGTCAAGTAAAGCATGTTCAAACCTTTGCTTACCAATAGTAATTGGCACCGTGAAACCACCGGGATCCGTGCACTTTGTAGGCATCTTCTTCAATAGCATAGCCGACGCACTCTCACCAACTTTAGTAATTTCATTATCAAGCAACCTATCCTTCTTTGTGCATAATTCCTTCATGAACTTCGCATACCGTGGCATTGTCTTGATGGCCTCAATGAATGGGATGTTGATTTCAATCTTCTTGAAAATATCCATAAGAGCCTTGTCTTGAGCTTCTTTCTTGGATTTAGCAAAACGACTAGGAAAAGGAGGTGGAGTAGTGAAAGTAGGAACCGGTTCCTTGGATTGGTCGTTTGGTGTGGAGTTCTCCTTTGGTGCGGTTTCCTCCTTATCTTTGACTACCTCTTCAATAGCTTCTTCATGATGACTTGGACCATCCACTTGTCTTCCACTTCTTAAAGTAACCGCATTAACATTCTCTCTTGGATTCACAAATGGTTGCGAAGGAAGTTTTGTGGATGCTTGAGATTTTAATAAGTTCACATCGGTCGCCAATTGTCCCATTTGAGTTTGTAAATCCTTGATGGCCGAATCGGTCTTTTGTTGGCTTTGTTGGAACATAGAAGTAAGACCTTGCACACCTTGCATTGAGCTTGTCATCATTCAAAGAATCACGCTCCTTGACTTGTTGTGGTTGGAATTGTTGAGAACCACCTTGTTGTTGAGGTTGAAAGCGTGATTGTTGGAAACCACCTTGTTGCGCATATGGATTAGGAGCCGCCGCTTGCTTGTTTGCATAACTAAAGTTGGGATGATCCTTCCAACCGGGATTATAGGTATTGGAGTATGGATCGTACCTTGGCCTTTGATTTGGATATAAAGCATTCACTTGTTCGGTCTCACCATCCGGAATAATTACCGCGGCCATCCTTTGCATCATTATCTCCATGTTACTCATCCTTTGATCAAGATGTGATGATGTATCACTAACTTCATGCACTCGCCTAACCATTGGTTCATCCCTTGTGTAGAATTTTTGCGAGTTTGCCGCCATACTTTTAATCAACTCTCTAGCTTCGGTCAAAGTCTTGTTCATTAGTGCACCACCACCCGCGGCGTCAAGAAGAGACCTATCACTTGGGTGAAGAGCTTCATAGAAGTATTGGAGTATCATAATATCACTAAATTGATGGTGTGGACAGCTTGCCACCAACCTCTTGTATCGCTCCCAACATTCATACAATGATTCTCCCACTTGTTGTTTCAATCCACAAATCTCCTTGCGAATTTGACTAGCTTTGGATGCGGGAAAATATCTCTCGAGGAAAAGTTTCTTCATCCCATTCCATGTTGTGATACTTCCGGAAGGCAAATAATATAACCATTCCTTAGCATTGCCCGCCAAAGAAAACGGGAAAGCTTTCAACATTGCTCCATCCGCATTGGTCTCCGGTGGAAGCATGGCCATAATATGGATGTGTACACAGTACTTACACATGCATATGACATGTGTATTCATATAAAATGTGTAATGCAAAGTTACACTTGTAAATAGATGTGTACTCTGTAGTTATACATGTGTACGTGATAGACACATTTATGTGTCTATTTTGTTCTCAATTATGTGTATTGTTAGTGCTCGATTTTGTATTTATTTGATTATTTTATGTTTTTGTAGGTGTATTGGAGAAATAAGCTTTTGTGGAGAAATTGGCTCGAAAAGTGGTCCCAGAAGACGTACAATAGACACCCCAGAAGTATGCTGGAGACACCCCAGGAAATGTGTTATTTACACCCTTCAAATGGATAAGGGGTACCCAGTTGATAAGGGGTAACCCCTGGGTGCAATCAAATTAATTAATGTTTCCACTCAATTAAAAATAATATAATGGAAGTCAAGTTCGTTCCCACGAGGAGCAAGAGATTCTAGTTGTAAAAATTGTCACAAAAGGGGGTGTAAAAAGCAAAAGAAAATAAACAAAGCAATTAAAATCGAAAGTTGAAAGCAATAAGAGAGACAAGATCAAGGAATCCTTCTTCGTTACGAAACAATGAATCAAGTTATGTTCTTTTCTACTTGTTATTAGTCACAGATTATCACCAACCGTAGGTAAAGCAACTAGATCGGTGCTAAACCCCTAAATCCTCAGTATCACGGGGATACGGAAGTTCTCGACTACCGGATTCTATTTACCAAACCACCTAGTAGTAGATCACTCTAGATGTAATTTAAATAAACGCATTAAGATTTATGAACTTATTAGGTTAATATTAGTAGTTAGACTCTTAGATCAAGGTCTACTTGCTAACGTTGTTTTCACACACAATTGCTCCACGGAATCCCTCCGCAAGGTCTCGTGTTTGCTACTTATGTAAAGAGTCAAATCGACAAATCAATTTAGTTGGCCACCCAATGTAAAGGTCTCGTGTTTGCTACTTATCCCCTAACTTTCACTAGCTTTAGATCAAATCGACAAATCAATTTAGTTGGCCACCCAAACAATCTATCAATCAATCATGAATGTCTTTAAGATCATTCCTATTAGTAAAAACAAACGATAATCATGTGAAAAACTTCAAGATAGAATTGAAAACAAAACTCAAATCATATATTAAGAACTAGGAATTCATCCTCAATCAATAATAAAATTAGCTACTCATGTTTTTGAAATTCACACAAATAATAATTAAAAGGAGAATTTTCAAGTTCACACAAATAATTAAAAAGAAGAATCTTAGAAAAGCAAGCAAAAACACAAGTGATGTGTGTGTAGAGAGGTGTGTAAAAGATGTAGAAAACTTCTCTATTTATAGGCTTCAATATTCTCCAACTCTTCCAAGGATTAGAATCCTTTTCCTTTAGCAATTCAACTTCCAAATTCAAGTCTTTCTCAACTCTTCATCTTCTCTTTCCGAATTTGAGCCAAATTCTCCATCCAATTCCTAGTCCAAGTCTTCACACCCATGAGAGAAGTCCATAGAAAATTCTGGAATTTTTGCTCACGGAAAACTGGGATTGTGGCGGAATCCCGGTAGGAATAATCACCGCCGGCCACCTGAAAATTTCTCCGTCAAGGGAATATTCGACGGAATATTCCGTCAGTCCACCGTTAGGACTAACGGTCAAATAGGGTCAAACCGTCAATCAAACTGTTAGTCAGCGGGTCAAAGGGGAGAGTCAGCTAACCCAAGTCAGCTTCTTAGTCAGGCTGAGTGGTCTTAATCAGCTGAGTCACTGAGCTGGATCGGGTTGAATCGCCAATTTCTGAGTTGACTCGCCAGAGCTGAACTCCAGCCTAGGCCATTGCACAGCTTGCACATGCCAAGCATCTCTGCCAGCCATGTTGGCCCTCAATTCCCACTCGCAATCCATGCTCTTCCCCTAACCGCAAACACTCTGTAGCTTCAGTTTCATCTCACTCAGGCCACAGTTCTCTCCTGCAACCTTGCATTGCTTCAATGCCACAAGTCAGTGCAAGTCATGCCTGCAAATTCATCAGCTTCAGATTACATAGCTCCATTTTCTCCTGCCAGTTGCACATCTCAGCCTTGTACTCTCCCTTGACTCCACTGTATCAGCTCATTGCATTTATCATCATCACCATTTTCACTGCATTCTCCTTCATGCTCAGCCATAACAGTGCACAACATCAATTCTAATACAGCAGCTCATTCAATCCTGCATTGCACTCAAAGTCACGGCTCAAAGCCAACATGTAATCAGCAAACTTCAAACCATTTCACTGAATAACTCCACAACCAGCTGCATCCTTTAGCTTTCACTGACTTATCTCGGGCCATTTGAACACCACGGTTTCCTTGACTTCACATACTGGACTCAACCTTCACAAACCGAGCACATCATCTGCAGTTCCATACACCATCTCCATAAGCACCTTGTCCCGCACCACCTTGCTCTATCTCGAGCTGCAAATCGACTCGCACCACCTTTACAAACCCATATCACTTTCTTATTCAATTGCAGATGGAAATCGAAACCCGAACTCTCTCAATTAAATTGAATCACGAAGAACCCTTAATCTAATTTCAATTCCATCATCTCTGTCTTATCTTCTTCGAATCATTACCAATCATCAAACCCTTCTCACCTTTCTGTTTAACACCATCTCATCTCTTGTGGAATCAATTCGAACCCAAGAATATTAACATCTTCTTATCACCTCAAAACCCATCACCTGTTGCATCGAACAAAAGTAGCAACATCGTTTCTCCATTAATCGATTAAGTCCAAACCCATGAATTATCAGTACCCATTTCAAACCAAACCCTAACTGTCTAAATTTATTGCTGCAACAGAAACCCCAATTGCTTCTCTACCATCGACGGCAAGAGTCACCCATCTCTCATTTCGATTCTAATTTCAGCCAATCGATTCTTTCACAACCAGCCACAAACCCGTCTCTTTCTCGTTCAATTTCATCTCCAAGATCGACATAACCATTTAATCCATCGAATACAAGATTTAACCCATCTTCAAAGCTTCTTTAATTTCAAAGACAACTCCAATCTCGTTTCTTCCACCGTAAACCCAAAGCAGCTCTATCTCCTTCATTATTTCTCGATCTCTCTCAATCACGAGACCCATCGAATCATCCTTCAACAACAGCGACAGGGTCTTGAACATCATACCCCAGCTACTGCAACAGCTTCAATACTATTCATCCGTTACAGCTTCTTCTTCGATTCGTGACTATGGCAGCGACAAACTAATCAAACCCTAGCTAAGTTAACAATTTCGATCCCTCGAGACCCATCAATTCCTTCATCTCTGTGTTCTTCTCGATTTGACAGCAGCCGTTGTCTGCTTTCTTCTCAATTTTCAGGTGAGAATGAATAAATGAAAATGATTGAAGAGAAATAAAACCCTTTCTCGATTTAGGGTTAAATTGATTTGGGGCAGGATTCGGACATGGATCCGGGTACGGGTCAGATGGATCAGGCTTTGGTTAGGGTATGAGCAGGGTATGGATGGATGGGCTTAAGGTATGGGTGGATTCAGACATGTGGGCTTGGGTATGGGTCAGAGTTTAGGGTGTGGGTGGATTCAAACACCCACCATAAATACATCCCAATTGTGCTATTCTCACTCCCTTCTTTTGGATAAGGGACACCTCTTTGACCTCCCCTTAACTATTATTGTCCTTCCTTCAGTAATTTGAGTCACCCCTTAACCTTGTCTGGGCTCCATATAGTATTCCCTCCTTGGTGAAATGACAATTTTACCCTTTTGCTAAAATATGGTGATTTCTTCTCATTTTCCTCCGTGTGACTCCATGGTAGCTATAAAACTCAAAACAAGCGTAAAATACATAATTTACAAGAAAAATAGCAAAGAAAGCATAAACAATAGATAGTAAATAGGATGTATTCTACACCCTATCAAATTCCCCCACACTTAGACTTTGCTAGTCCTCGAGCAAATCAAACCAAAACTCACAACTTCAAAGCGTTCAAGCGTCACAAGCATCCAAAGAGTTATGAGGACATAGAGTTTCTGCATGCTAGTAATAAGAAGTTAGAAATACTAAAGAACATATTCTCGTTCTTAAATGTTGAGTGAGAAATAACCACACCATAATGAGAGAACGTGTGTTTGAGAAACGATCAATAAGCATTTCGCCTCGACTTCTGCCTCACCAAAAAGGATTTTATGATAATTGCACTCAAAAAGACGGCTTTTTTATGGTTCTCACATGTGTGCAGGTAGGAATGAAGAGAGAATTCCTGCAACACGTTGAATGGTGGGAAGGACAACTTTCGAAATATTTTTAAAACCCACATCTTTTAATATTTTGAAAAACCATTTTTCGGACGATCTCTATGAAAGGAAATCAACCATTTTTATCAAGGATGAGATTACTTACTCACCTTCACATCCGATCGCCAATTATGATAACACCACTCTCACGGCATCCAATAGAAACGTCTTCCGCTCCTCGTCTTGATCTTCTTGGTCTTCGGTTTCAACTATTGATGATAAACTCTCGAATTTCATAAACCCTTGACAATTTATAACCTTTTTACCTTAAATCCTTGTCGCTTGGAACTTCCTTATAAATTTTCCTTCCCCACGGCTCATTAAATAAAAATAAGAACAAATATTTCTCTTGTTTTTCTCTCTTTTTTTTTTTCCTTTTCTTTTCTTTTTTCAGTTTTTTTCAATTTTTTTTTTTTTTTTGAAATTCAAGAGAAATTAAATACAAAATAAACCATGGCCGTGGAAGAAGTATTTTACCACTTGATTCTTCACAACTTGTATCGTCTTGAAATCATAAACTTTCAAAAATTCTCACCTTTTAATTTTCTTCGCTTTTATGAATAAGTCTTCATACTTGTATGTATAATTATGCTCATTGTATTGTAAGTCTTCAACATATATGTAAAATCCGCTCATTTGTATGTTGCTTTACTTGTATTTGAAATTTGCTCTTTTTTCTCGTTCCGTTGCTTATAAACCATAAACTTTTCCAACTTTCCTTGTAGATTTTGATGTCGCTCCTTGTTGATGATGATGGTGTTTCTATGGATCCGTTGTTGTCGAGAGAGAATGGTGCTAACTGCAAATCGAACTACAAGAAGGAAGCTTTCATCCATGGACGTCACCCTCATGATTGACAAAATTAGCACTCAAGAGATCAAGAGTAGTGCTTCTATTGGTGGGAAGGTGGGTAGCTCACCATTCTACCCGGAATTTACTTACGGTGACACACACTCAAAAGAAAGCTCTTTAGTAGATGGAAAATTTCTGGTCGGTGCCTCACATGATATGAATACGGGTAGTCTCCACTAATGATTGATCAGCAACTCTAATAACGCATTTCTCCCTGCACCAAATTCGCATCACCGGCATGATTAAATCCATTATTTAACACTCTAACAAGCAAGAAATCCGAATGTAATTCTCTAACACTTCCAAGTTCAATTATGTCGGTCAAAATCTCTATGTAAACATACCTAGAAGTATGCTAGTGACTCTAAAATCTTTAAAAGTTGGAATTTTTAAGTAAAACTTTTTTTTTTTTTTCAAAATTTTTTAATTTTTTTGTAATTTTTGTTTTAAAAACATGCTTAACCACTCCCCCACACTTAAACCTTACATTGTCCTCAATGTAATTGAATCCTCCTAGTAAAGTCAAGTGGGAAATTTTAACATGATATGAAACAAGAAAAAGAAATAACAAAAAGCAAAAAGAATAAGAAATACAAAACCTATGGGGTTGCCTCCCATTAAGCGCTTGTTTTAAAGTCGACGGCCCGACTTAGCTCTTGCGGCACATTACTCCTCCAGAGGGAGTGCATCTCCAAATGAAAGTTCATCAAAATTCACATAAGCGATGTTCTCATAGTATGGCTTCAATCTATGGCCGTTGACTTTGGAAACCGAATTGTCTCTAAGACTAGTAATTTCAACTGCACCATGAGGAAAAACATTAGTAACAACATATGGTCCAATCCATCGGGACCTTAACTTTCCAGGAAATAGTTTAAGGCGAGAATGATATAAAAGGACTTTTTGTCCCACGATGAAGCTTTTACGAGAAATCATCTTGTCATGAAAAAGCTTGGTCTTTTCCTTGTAAATACGGGCACTCTCGTAAGCATCATTACGTATCTCCTCTAACTCATGTAGTTGTAACTTCCTTTGTTTCCCCGCTTCATCATACTCCATGTTGAATTTCTTTATCGCCCAATAAGCCTTATGTTCAAGTTCACCCGGAAGATGACAAGCCTTGCCATAAACCAACCTATATGGAGACATACCAATCGGTGTCTTATACGCCGTTCTATACGCCCAAAGTGCATCATTGAGCTTAAAGCTCCAATCTTTCCTTGTGGTATTCACCGTTTTCTCAAGAATGGACTTGATCTCACGATTTGAAATTTCCGCTTGTCCACTAGTTTGTGGATGATAAGGCGTACCAATTTTGTGTGTTATGTTGTACTTCTTGAGGAGAGCGTGGAAAGCCTTCTTGAAATGTGAGCCTCCATCGCTTATCACCACTCTTGGTGTTCCATGCCTATTGAATATGTTTTCCCTTACAAAATCACAAACAACTTGAGAGTCATTAGTTTTGGTAGCTCTAGCCTCCACCCATTTCGAAACATAATCAACGGCAAGAAGTATATAAAAGTTTCCATTTGAATTGACAAAAGGGCCCATAAAATCGATACCCCACACATCAAGAATCTCAACGGCGAGAATTGGTGTGAGTGGCATTTGATTTCGAGCACCTAGATCGCCCGTTCGTTGACATCTATCACACGATTTACAAAAAACATATGAATCTTCAAACAAGGTGGGCCAATAAAATCCACTCTCGAGAACTTTGAGAGCGGTACGTTTCGAACCAAAGTGGCCACCACATGCAAAAGTGTGGCAAAAGGAGAGGATGGATTGAAATTCGGAGTTAGGTACGCACCTTCGCATTATTTGATCAACGCCATATTTCCATAAGTATGGTTCATCCCACACATATTGTTTAGCTACCTTCTTAAGTTTCATCTTTTGAAAATTAGACATTGTACTAGGTACTTTCCTTGTCACCAAGTAATTCACTATATCCGCATACCAAGGTGTTGATTCTTCCATGGAGAAAAGTTGTTCGTCCGGAAAGCGGTCATGTAATGGAAGTTCCTCTTGAGACATAACAAGTCTACTAAGATGATCCGCAACGGTATTCTCCACACCCCTCTTATCACGAATTTCTATGTCGAACTCTTGTAACAATAGGATCCACCGGATTAATCTTGGCTTAGCTTCTTTCTTCTTTATTAAGTGTCTTAGTGCGGCATGATCGGAATACACAATAACCTTTGTACCCACCAAGTATGAACGAAATTTTTCCAAAGCAAAAACTATATCCAATAACTCCTTTTCCGTGGTAGAATAATTGATTTGTGCATCATTAAGGGTCCTAGATGCATAATAGATAACATGGGACAACTTGTCCACTCTTTGACCCAAAACGGCTCCAACCGCATAATCACTAGCATCACACATTAATTCAAATGGAAGATTCCAATCCGGTGATTTGATAATCGGCGCACTTGTCAACATATCCTTTAATTTGTCAAAAGCATCCTTGCATTCCTTGTTGAAGTCGAAAGGTACCTCCTTTTGTAATAACTTGCACATCGGCATGGAGATTTTGGAGAAATCCTTGATAAACCGCCTATAGAAACCTGCATGACCAAGAAAAGAACGGATCTCCCTCACCGAAGTGGGATATTGTAAGTTTCTTATTAAATCTATCTTTGACTTGTCCACTTCGAGCCCTCGAGAGGACACAATGTGACCAAGTACTATGCCGTGGTTTACCATAAAGTGACATTTCTCCCAATTAAGGACAAGGTTTGTGTCTATGCATCGTTTAAGAACTAGTTCAAGGTTGTTTAAACATCCATCAAAAGAATTGCCATAAACACTAAAGTCATCCATAAATACCTCGATGATGCGCTCCACATAATCCGAGAATATACTCACCATGCATCTTTGAAAAGTAGCCGGCGCATTGCAAAGGCCAAACGGCATCCGTCTATATTCAAACGTTCCAAATGGACAAGTGAAAGTGGTCTTCTCTTGGTCCTCCGGTGCAATAACAATTTGGTTGTATCCCGAATAACCATCCAAGAAACAATAATAAGAATGCCCCGCTAACCTCTCCAACATTTGATCAATGAAAGGTAAAGGAAAGTGATCCTTTCGGGTTGCGGAATTAAGCTTTTCATAGTCAATGCACACTCTCCAACCGGTTTGAACTCTTGTAGGAACAAGTTCATCGTCTTGATTTCGAACAACCGTGACTCCGGATTTCTTTGGTACCACTTGAACCGGACTAACCCACTTGCTATCGGAAATTGGGTAGATTACCCCCACACTTAGCAATTTGAGTATCTCTTTTTTCACAACCTCCATCATGGGAGGATTAAGCCGACGTTGAGCATCACGTACCGGCTTCACGTTCTCTTCCATTAGAATCCTATGCATGCACATGGATGGACTAATGCCTTTGATGTCCGCAATTGTCCACCCAATAGCCGTTTTGTGCTCTCTCAAGACTCTAAGCAAACGGTCTTCTTGTACCAGTGTGAGGTTCTTAGAAATAATCACCGGAAGCTCATCTCCATCTCCCAAGAAAGCATACTTCAAATGATCCGGAAGCGGCTTCAATTCTAGCTTGGGCGCCTTCACAATACATGGTACAAGTACTTCATCATTCACGGGTAAAGAAATATATGAAACATTACCCTTTTTAGCTTCTTGCAATGTCGCCAAAGCTCCACACATCTCCACCAATTCCTTGGAGATTTCAATATCCAAGTTAGACAAGCCATGGACGTCCAATTCAATGCTCTTTTGCAACAACACATCAAGTTCATCCTCTCGATTCAATTCCACCATTTGTTTTGCTAATGAATCAACCACATCAATGGAGTAAACGGAATGCACATCACTTGGGTAGCGCATGGCTTCAAATATATTAAAGTGTATTATCTCCTTGTCAAATTCCATAGTGAGTGTACCCTTATCAACATCAATCTTCGTCTTTGCGGTTTTCATGAATGGCCTCCCAAGAAGTAAAGAAGTAGATGCTCGGTTCTCATTGTTGTCCATATCCACCACGAAGAAATCCACCGGAAAAATAAGCTCATTTACTTGCACTAGCACGTCTTCTACAAGTCCCTTTGGATATATGTTCGACTTGTTGGCCAATTGGATAATAACTCTTGTCTCTTTCAAAGGTCCAAGATTCAAGGAGTCATATATTTCGGCCGACATCACACTAATGGAAGCACCCAAGTCAAGTAAAGCATGTTCAAACCTTTGCTTACCAATAGTAATTGGCACCATGAAACCACCGGGATCCGTGCACTTTGTAGGCATCTTCTTCAATAGCATAGCCGACGCACTCTCACCAACTTTAGTAATTTCATTATCAAGCAACCTATCCTTCTTTGTGCATAATTCCTTCATGAACTTCGCATACCGTGGCATTGTCTTGATGGCCTCAATGAATGGGATGTTGATTTCAATCTTCTTGAAAATATCCATAAGAGCCTTGTCTTGAGCTTCTTTCTTGGATTTAGCAAAACGACTAGGAAAAGGAGGTGGAGTAGTGAAAGTAGGAACCGGTTCCTTGGATTGGTCGTTTGGTGTGGAGTTCTCCTTTGGTGCGGTTTCCTCCTTATCTTTGACTACCTCTTCAATAGCTTCTTCATGATGACTTGGACCATCCACTTGTCTTCCACTTCTTAAAGTAACCGCATTAACATTCTCTCTTGGATTCACAAATGGTTGCGAAGGAAGTTTTGTGGATGCTTGAGATTTTAATAAGTTCACATCGGTCGCCAATTGTCCCATTTGAGTTTGTAAATCCTTGATGGCCGAATCGGTCTTTTGTTGGCTTTGTTGGAACATAGAAGTAAGACCTTGCACACCTTGCATTGAGCTTGTCATCATTCAAAGAATCACGCTCCTTGACTTGTTGTGGTTGGAATTGTTGAGAACCACCTTGTTGTTGAGGTTGAAAGCGTGATTGTTGGAAACCACCTTGTTGCGCATATGGATTAGGAGCCGCCGCTTGCTTGTTTGCATAACTAAAGTTGGGATGATCCTTCCAACCGGGATTATAGGTATTGGAGTATGGATCGTACCTTGGCCTTTGATTTGGATATAAAGCATTCACTTGTTCGGTCTCACCATCCGGAATAATTACCGCGGCCATCCTTTGCATCATTATCTCCATGTTACTCATCCTTTGATCAAGATGTGATGATGTATCACTAACTTCATGCACTCGCCTAACCATTGGTTCATCCCTTGTGTAGAATTGTTGCGAGTTTGCCGCCATACTTTCAATCAACTCTCTAGCTTCGGTCAAAGTCTTGTTCATTAGTGCACCACCACCCGCGGCGTCAAGAAGAGACCTATCACTTGGGTGAAGAGCTTCATAGAAGTATTGGAGTATCATAACATCACTAAATTGATGGTGTGGACAGCTTGCCACCAACCTCTTGTATCGCTCCCAACATTCATACAATGATTCTCCCACTTGTTGTTTCAATCCACAAATCTCCTTGCGAATTTGAGTAGCTTTGGATGCGGGAAAATATCTCTCGAGGAAAAGTTTCTTCATCCCATTCCATGTTGTGATACTTCCGGAAGGCAAATAATATAACCATTCCTTAGCATTGCCCGCCAAAGAAAACGGGAAAGCTTTCAACATTGCTCCATCCGCATTGGTCTCCGGTGGAAGCATGGCCATAATATGGATGTGTACACAGTACTTACACATGCATATGACATGTGTATTCATATAAAATGTGTAATGCAAAGTTACACTTGTAAATAGATGTGTACTCTGTAGTTATACATGTGTACGTGATAGACACATTTATGTGTCTATTTTGTTCTGAATTATGTGTATTGTTAGTGCTCGATTTTGTATTTATTTGATTATTTTATGTTTTTGTAGGTGTCTTGGAGAAATAAGCTTTTGTGGAGAAATTGGCTCGAAAAGTGGTCCCAGAAGACGTACAATAGACACCCCTTTAAGCATTATCTTTGGAGACACAAGAAAGAAATGTGTTATTTACACCCTTCAAATGGATAAGGGGTACCCAGGTTGATAAGGGGTAATAAAAAACAGGTAATCGCTATTCGCACCCCTCAGACGGTTAGGGGGCATGATGCGTGTCGTAGGTGCAATCAAATTAATTAATGTTTCCACTCAATTAAAAATAATATAATGGAAGTCAAGTTCGTTCCCACGAGGAGCAAGAGATTCTAGTTGTAAAAATTGTCACAAAAGGGGGTGTAAAAAGCAAAAGAAAATAAACAAAGCAATTAAAATCGAAAGTTGAAAGCAATAAGAGAGACAAGATCAAGGAATCCTTCTTCGTTACGAAACAATGAATCAAGTTATGTTCTTTTCTACTTGTTATTAGTCACAGATTATCACCAACCGTAGGTAAAGCGACTAGATTAGTGCTAAACCCTAAATCCCTTGTATCACTAGGATACGGAAGTTCTCGACTACCAGATTCTATTTACCAAACCACCTAGTAGTAGATCACTCTAGATGTAATTTAAATAAACGCATTAAGATTTATGAACTTATTAGGTTAATATTAGTAGTTAGACTCTTAGATCAAGGTCTACTTGCTAACGTTGTTTTCACACACAATTGCTCCACGGAATCCCTCCGCAAGGTCTCGTGTTTGCTACTTATGTAAAGAGTCAAGAAGCGATTACTTATCCCCTAACTTTCACTAGCTTTAGATCAAATCGACAAATCAATTTAGTTGGCCACCCAAACAATCTATCAATCAATCATGAATGTCTTTAAGATCATTCCTATTAGTAAAAACAAACGATAATCATGTGAAAAACTTCAAGATAGAATTGAAAACAAAACTCAAATCATATATTAAGAACTAGGAATTCATCCTCAATCAATAATAAAATAGCTACTCATGTTTTTGAAATTCACACAAATAATAATTAAAAGGAGAATTTTCAAGTTCAACAAATAATTAAAAAGAAGAATCTTAGAAAAGCAAGCAAAAACACAAGTGATGTGTGTGTAGAGAGGTGTGTAAAAGATGTAGAAAACTTCTCTATTTATAGGCTTCAATATTCTCCAACTCTTCCAAGGATTAGAATCCTTTTCCTTTAGCAATTCAACTTCCAAATACAAGTCTTTCTCAACTCTTCATCTTCTCTTTCCGAATTTGAGCCAAATTCTCCATCCAATTCCTAGTCCAAGTCTTCACACCCATGAGAGAAGTCCATAGAAAATTCTGGAATTTTTGCTCGCCGGAAAACTGGGATTGTGGCCGGAATCCGGCCGGAATAATCACCGTCGGCCACCTGAAAATTTCTCCGTCAAGGGAATATTCGACGGAATATTCCGTCAGTCCACCGTTAGGACTAACGGTCAAATAGGGTCAAACCGTCAATCAAACTGTTAGTCACGGGTCAAAGGGGAGAGTCGGCTAACCCAAGTCGGCTTCTTAGTCAGTCGAGAGTGGTCTTAATCAGCTGAGTCACTGAGCTAGATCGGGTTGAATCGCCAATTTCTGAGTTGACTCGCCAGAGCTGAACTCCAGCCTAGGCCATTGCACAGCTTGCACAGGCCAAGCATCTCTGCCAGCCATGTTGGCCCTCAATTCCACCTGCAATCCATGCTCTTCCCCAACTGCAAACACTCTGTAGCTTCAGTTTCATCTCACTTAGGCCACAGTTCTCTCATGCAACCTTGCATTGCTTCAATGCCACAAGTCAGTGCAAGTCATGCCTGCAAATTCATCAGCTTCAGATTACATAGCTCCATTTTCTCCTGCCAGTTGCACATCTCAGCCTTGTACTCTCCCTTGACTCCACTGCATCAGCTCATTGCATTTATCATCATCACCATTTTCACTGCATTCTCCTTCAT
Organism: Papaver armeniacum; assembly: GCA_023531295.1. NCBI lineage: Eukaryota > Viridiplantae > Streptophyta > Magnoliopsida > Ranunculales > Papaveraceae > Papaver > Papaver armeniacum. The sequence goes on from JAJJWW010005999.1 coordinate 90,775, forward strand.
GCTCAGCCATAACAGTGCACAACATCAATTCTAATACAGCAGCTCATTCAATCCTGCATTGCACTCAAAGTCACGGCTCAAAGCCAACCTGCAATCAGCAAACTTCAAACCATTTCACTGAATAACTCCACAACCAATTGCATCCTTTAGCTTTCATGACTCATCTCGAGGCCATTTGAACACCACAGTTTCCTTGACTTCACATACAGACTCAACCTTCACAAACCAGAGCACATCATCTGCAGTTCCATACACCATCTCCATAAGCACCTTGTCCTGCACCACCTTGCTCTATCTGAGCTGCAAATCATACTCAGTACCACCTTTACAAACCCATATCACTTTCTTATTCAATTGCAGATGGAAATCGAAACCACCGAACTCTCTCAATTAAATTGAATCACGTAAGAACCCTTAATCTAATTTCAATTCCATCATCTCTGTCTTATCTTCTTTGAATCATTACCAATCATCAAACCCTTCTCACATTCGTTTAACACCATCTCATCTCTCGTGGAATCAATTCGAACCCAAGAATATTAACATCTTCTTATCACCTCAAAACCCATCACTCGTTGCATCGAACAACGTAGAGCAACATCGTTTCTCCATTAATCGATTAAGTCCAAACCCATGAATTATCGCACCCATTTCAAACCAAACCCTAACTGTCTAAATTTATTGCATCAATGTAAACCCCAATTGCTTCTCTACCATCGACAAGTAAGAGTCACCCATCTCTCATTTCGTGACTAATTTCAGCCAATCGATTCTTTCACAACCAGCCACAAACCCGTCTCTTTCTCGTTCAATTTCATCTCCAAGATCGACATAACCATTTAATCCATCGAATACAAGATTTAACCCATCTTCAAAGCTTCTTTAATTCAAAGACAACCCCAATCTCGTTCTTCCACCGTAAACCCAGCAGCTCTATCTCCTTCATTATTTCTCGATCTCTCTCAATCACGGACCCATCGAATCATCCTTCAACAACAATGGCATGTGGTCTTGAACATCATACCCCACCATCGCAATGCCTTCAATACTATTCATCCGTTCTGACTTCTTCTTCGATTCGTGACTATATGGCGACAAACTAATCAAACCCTAGCTAAGTTAACAATTTCGATCCCCTGAGACCCATCAATTCCTTCATCTCTGTGTTCTTCTCGATTTGACAGCAGCCGTTGTCTGCTTTCTTCTCAATTTTCAGGTGAGAATGAATAAATGAAAATGATTGAAGAGAAAGAAAACCCTTTCTCGATTTAGGGTTAAATTGATTTGGGGCAGGATTCGGACATGGATCCGGCACAGGGTCGGATGGATCGAGGCTTTGGTTAGGGTATGGAGCAGGGTATGGATGGATGGGCTTAAGGTATGGGTGGATTCAGACATGTGGGCTTGGGTATGGGTCAGAGTTTAGGGGGTGGGTGGATTCAAACACCCACCATAAATACATCCCAATTGTGCTATTCTCACTCCCTTCTTTTGGATAAGGGACACCTCTTTGACCTCCCCTTAACTATTATTGTCCTTCCTTCAGTTTTTTGAGTCACCCCTTAACCTTGGCTGGGCTCCATATAGTATTCCCTCCTTGGTAAAATGACAATTTTACCCTTTTGCTAAAATATGGTGATTTCTTCTCCTTTTCCTCCGTGTGACTCCATGGTAGCTATAAAACTCAAAACAAGCGTAAAATACATAATTTACAAGAAAAATAGCAAAGAAAGCATAAACAATAGATAGTAAATAGGATGTATTCTACACCCTATCAGGGCATCATCATCTTCCCTAGTTCAAAAGCAAATTTGGAGGGGAATTATTATCTCGCCTGCATAATATTCTGGGAAGAACTAGGACGAGTTTCTGGCGGAGATTTTCATGGGTTTGGATTTGACTAAGCTTGTTTCGATAAAACATGACTAGTAAGTCTTACAGATTCGACCAAAAAAGAAGTTTATACGAACTTTCTAAACAGAGACGAGGAAAAGTATTACCGAGAAGTTTCAGCGAGTTTTTAATTGGATTTGGGTCATGTTTATTGAACTGGACCTTGCTATTCCGCTAGGTCATCTTAGAACCTTCGCAGCAGAAAGAGAAGAACGAACCGAAACAGAGAAGGGGGGATAAACTCGGGTTTTTGGCTATTGGAATATAGAAAATACGTGGGACCGAAGAAGAGAAGATCTTGGGAGATTTAGTTCCCTTAATTACTTGACAGAGTTTTGAAAATTCAGGTAACTTGGAAATTGCGTGAAGATAAAACAGGGAATAAACTCCCGTGACTTCCGGCGAAGAAAAAAAAGATATGCGGAAGATTTTGAAGCTCTGTTGTGTATATATAAGGTTCGAGAGGCTAGAGAAGGGGGAGTCGAGAGTTTGGGAACCTAAGGGAGGCTGCAGAGGCAAAGAATACGATTTGCAGAGTTGCAGCAGCAGCATGTGGAGAGGAAGAAGAAGACGAAGAACAGACCTCCAAAGTCTGTCGCAGAGGACTGTGGCAAATCTACTGCAGAATAGAAGTATCGTTTAAGGGCAGTCTTATTTCTTCTGTAACAGTCCTATTTATTCAGCGTTTAAAGGCAGTCTTTTATTCTATAACACCTCTTCAGCGTTGCAAACTGCCTGATTTATTAGTTTTCTCTTGTTTTTTACCTATTTGAGCTATGAACAACTATTTTGAGCACGTGAATAATATGAGGAGCTAAACCCCAACACTGGGACGACGGAGGAAGCCTTATTTCACAATTGTTTGGTAACTATATTTGATTCTGTATGACTTTTGCACTTATTTTAATTGATTTATGATTTTCACTAATTAGTTGTGATTTCGTTTGATGGTGTATGCTTAGACGTAAGAGCTTTTGATACATCATGCTTGTGATTTACATCTAATCTTTTAGAAATCTACTTTTCGCAAAGAAAAGAGTCAACAAAAGAGCTAGAATTGTTATGAATCATTATATGAACCAATTGAATTTGATTAATGGTGGATTCCGAAGTCCTAGTATCTCTCGATATTGTGACATCTTTTGTATATATTTTTATTATTAAGTCTGAAACCAAACCTTTACAAGTCTGAGTTGAAAGAACTTTACTACCACTTTTTATAACAATATAAAAAACCACATCAATTTTTGGCGCCGCCGACGCGGACTTGTGTTTAGGTTAAGTTTTAAATTTTTATTTTTTTTTAGGTTTTTATTCTTTTGTTCTATTTTACGTTTTCTTGGGTATTTGTTTTGTGGTTACAGGTTTCGGGTCTCGGATCGAAAATAAAGCTGAGCCAAAGAGTTGGTGAATAATTAAAGACTTGGAGTCAAAGACAAAGCGAAAAGAAACGAGGAAAAGAGAAAGAATTTTATTTTTATTTTTATTTATTTTTTAGGGTTTTTTTTCAAAAACTGTATTAGGGTTTATAATTATTTTTATAATTTTTCTTTTTATTTTTGGACTTTTTGGACATTTGGACATTCTGGACATTATTTTTAAACCCTAAAGAAGGGTGGTCTTAAATATAAATCTGTTTTTATGAGAGAAGGAGGACAATTACGATATTGTCTCACGCACCTTGGGTTCGTATACCGACATAGGAGTCAGTGGCCCGAGTCGACTACAACCGATTCATCCCCCGTCTGGAACGGGAGGTAAGACTCTAAACACTCGTGAATCTCCTGTCAGCGAGTTACTGGAATCCTTCGTTTGCATATATGCTGAGGACTTGAATACGGCTGCTTTAATTTTCTAGTAAAGGGCAAGGCCTGGCCATACAAGATAAGGGTTCGGATTTCATCACCGTTCTCTTCTTGCCCGCCTTAGGAACACGTAACCTAAGCGAACCTAAGCCTTAAAATTTTGACTAGAACAAGACCGATAGGGTAACGAGCTTAATATGAAAGTCATTCGAAAAAATATTGGTTACTCTTTTAAGCACACTTCGAAGTTCATGAAGGTTTCTGTGAGTTGAATGCGTGACTGCGCCGCCTTGTAATTCCGGTGAGGCCTTGGGTATCAATGCTCCATTGAGCTTCACTCGCCTCTATTCAACTTACTTTGACTCGGATTGATTCCAGAGGGGTTTGCTTAAATTGTAACGAATTCCTTTTCGAAGTATTAGAAGTTTGTCTAGAAACAATCTAAGTGGAGCCATCATGCTTTTTGTTTGCTAGAAATCAATAGGTTTGATTTGGTTGAGTCAGCCTTGTTTTGTGATTGCATAGAATCCCCTTCCTTATTCATTTGCATGCCGGAACGTAAAAGAGACGCCCTATGAAGATTTGTTAAAGAGAAACCTAGTAGTTCTAAGCGTCTCGATTACCTCAATTTAGAAAGTCCAATTTTTGAAGAGTCCGTTTTTGAACGTTCGATTGGGGAGACAATCCCTGATATTCCGATAGTGCCAGAAATGGCAACTTTAAAAGCTTTTTGGAACCCGAGTAGGACTACTCGTCCCTCGTGTATCAAGGGTTAGTAAAACAAGCAAATTATGAACTTAAACCCGGGACTTTGTTTGCTCCCAATCTTCTTAGGAAATAAAATGAAAACCCCTATTTCCATCTTAGGGATTTTGAAGAAATTTGTAGTACCCTAAAAATTAGAGATCTTGATGATGATGCTCTGAAACTTAGGTTATTCCCTTTTTCCCTAAAAGATAAAGCCAAATCGTGGCTATATAGTTTGGCTTCCGGTCAATCGAAACATATGAACAACTTACATCTGCCTTTTGAACAAGTTTTTCCCTAGGCACAAAACATCGTCTATTAGGACGCAAATCTGCACGTTTTCTCAACAGGAGGGAGAATCTTTGTATATGTATTTGGAAAGGTTCAATGATCTATTAGCCCAATGTCCTCATCATGGTTTAGAAAAGGTTAGGTTAGTTCGAGATCCTTTATGAGGGTTTAGATTATTCCACTACGACCACAAGTAGAATCTATGTGTGCAGTGGGTTTGAAAACTAAACAGATTGATGCGGCGATGACATTTTTGAATGAAATCGCCGAAAAGACCGAACAATGGGAAAATAGTAGGTACCCCAGAAAATAATTCTTCTAGAAGAGGAAACATTAATAGGGTAGAAGGAGGCTATGAATCGATGCCAAAATTGCAAAGAATAGCTAAAAGGTTAGAAGCTATAGAATTGGGTCACACTAGTGGTAGAGTGGAGCCTTTTTGGGAAGGCAGGACTATTGAAGAGCAAGCCAATGCTCTTTATAATAATAACACTAGATTTGATAACCGTTAGAAATTTGACCCATATTCGTAAAACCTATAATCCTCGGTTGGAGAAACCATCCGAACCTCTCATGGTCTAAGGACCAGAATAAAAGTCAGTTTAGTAATTCGAATGTTCCCCCAGGTTTTGGCTATACTAAGAATCCTTCAGGACCAACTCAGTTTCAGAATCAGTCAGATAAGAAAATCCTAAGCCTAGAGGAGTCTCTCAACTTGTTAACTTAGCAAATTACAAAATTTCAGCTATTAGTAGAACAAAGTCTACAAGCTAGTAACAGGATAGGACAAGAAAATAGTCAGGCTATTTCCGAGTTAAAAACCCAGGTTGGTCTGATAAATGAATTTTTGAGAGAAAAAGGTAGGTTTCCTAGTTAAACACAACCCAACCCTAGAGGAGTTCATGAAGTAGGTGAAAAACCATCTCATCAGTTGAATTCAATTAGAAGTGGTAGAGTAGTAGACAACCAGGTAACCATGCCCGATAGTGAGCATACTGTAGTACACCCCCCAGGAGCATCCATAGCTGAGGAGACTGATAAAATATCTGATGATGCCAATTCGGCTCCTGAGAGGCCCTATTTTATGCCTAGAGCCCCATTTCCACAGCTATTAGTACCAACAAAGAGTGAATCCAACTTTAATGACATAATAGAGGTTTTTAAGAAAGTTACCATAAACCTTCCGTTACTAAAAGCAATTAGGCAACTTCCGGCTTATGCCAAATTCCTTAAAGATATGTGTACGCGAAAGCGAAAGCTTAGTGTCCCTAAAAAAGCCTTTTTAGCTAGTCATGTAAGTTCGATCATTCAGAACAACACAACTCCTAAGTATAAAGACCCAGGTGCCCCTACCATTGCTTGCGCGATAGGAAAACACAGGGTAGAGAAAGCTTTACTTGACTTAGGAGCTAGTGTGAACTTACTTTCGTACCATGTGTAATTACATCTAGGACTTGGTGAATTGAAACCTACCAAGATAACACTGCAGTTAGCTGATAGGTCTGTTAAAATTCCTCGTGGTGTGATAGAGGATGTTCTTATTGAGTTCGACAAGTTTATTTATCCCGTGGATTTCGTAGTCCTAGATACACAACCTGTCCCGACCCAGAGAATCAAATACAGAGTAATTTTAGGTCGCCCATTTTTAGCCACGTCTAATGCTGTTATCAACTGTAGGACAGGAATTATGAACTTATCCTTTGGTAATATGACCACTGAACTAAATGTCTTTAATGTTACTAGTCAACCTTCTGATAATTTAGAGGAAGTGAATATGATTAGCACTTTAGTTCATGATCTAGTTCAGGATAATTGGGACGACACTTTATTGGATGAATTTGATGAGACAATTCTCTTAGGTCAGATAGATGACCAAACTTTAGAATTAGAAGAAGCTCTCGAACATTTTCAGGACTCTACAGACTCGGAAATTCAGGCAATAGTATTAGGTCTTTCTGAGAGTTATGATGACCCTAAGTTTGGGGGTAGAGAACTAGATGAAGCTCTTGAGTATTTTAAAGACTCTAAGGATCTAGAAATCCAAGCCATAGTGCTAGGTCTTACGGAGAGTAGTGATTACCCTAAGTTTTGGGGTATTGATCGTCAAGTATCCCCATTAGAAGTCCCTAACTTGGGACTCGAGCCCAGTGTGTCTGAGGTATTACCTGAGTCTCTTCCGACTCCACAACCCGATCCTCCTGATACTATCCATGAGGAAATCCAGCTATTTGAGACTCGTTATTTGGGTAAATCCGTTTATCAAGATACTCATATGAAGCCCAAGTGGGCACCACAGAAAAATCCAGTTGTCTTGCAAGAAACCTTGGATGAGGATGTGCTTTGTCTGTTCATTTTTCTAATTTGGTGCAGTTGTCTCATAATTGTGGCAGTTTTATTTGATTTAGTTGACCCACAATTGTTTCGAGTATTGATATATGATTTGAAAAGGTAATTAGCCATTTGTGGTATTTAACGTCTGGCTGAAGACTTTAAACTTAGCACTTATTGGGAGGTAACCCAACATCCATGCGACACGGTAAAATCTTTCCTTATCTCTTTTGCTTCAAATGGTAACAGTTTCTCATTGTTCATGCTTTTAATTTTATCTTTAGAACATTGAGGACAATGTTAGATTTAAGTTTGGGGGTATGGGAGAAACATTTTAGTTGCATTATTAAACTCCAGAGCCTAGAAATTTATGCTTATTAAGGATGGCACTAACCAATCTAAGTGGATGGAAGCATTTTGGTTGTAGGAGTTGAGGAACCAATCTGATTAGATGGAAACATCTAAAGAGTCTATTCATAAAAGCAGAAAGCTCAGGTGTTAGAATAAAAAAAAAAAAAAAAACATGGTAGTTTCGCCATATCTCGTTGAATCCTTTTCACTTCTATTTTTATTTTGTTTTCTTTAAAATATGTTTGTCTAAGTGATTAGGTGGGGCTCACGATTCAAGTTGTTACCACTGCTAGGGTGAAATAGAGTGATTGAGATAAAAAAAAAAAAAAAAAAGAGACCAAACCATTAGACCAACCGGAATAAATTCAATAAAGTCGGCCACTGGTACCCTTGTATATGCCAGTTGTGTTGACCTAGAGTTAGGATTATCGACCACTGGTTCCCTTGTATATGCCAGTGTGTTCATATTAGTCCAGACCAGTATCTCAGTCCATTAAGATAGGTTCATTTTGGCCGTGGCCTTCAGACAGATATAAGAAACACCGTTCATCTTAGTCAACATCAAAACCATCTATGTTTTTCTATATCCATCTTCTTAATCTATCCATGTGATTGGTTGACTCCGGTTATGATGTCCAGAAACTATCTGAGTATAGCTTTGTGACTTATATATGAATTTTTAGTATGCTTGAGTGAAATCTCGTGTACAGCTATTGGAATTTCGCGTCAGGGTACTTCCTCCTGTAATCAGTAAGTATGCCAACCAAGGAGATTCTTTAGTGCCTTCTAAGGTTCTGCGTAGATAGTTAGGGTCTGGAGTAAAGGTTTTGTGGGTATATCTCTTGTAAACCCTCCCGAGATTATAACTCGGCCACTAGGGCCACCTAGGGGTTTAAAGGCTTGTTTCATACGGTAAATGCAATCGACGATGCCTGCGGCAGTGAGTTAGGATTTTATTTTCTAGATTTGATTTGCTCGAGGACTAGCAAATAATAAGTTTGGGGGTATTTGATAGACACATTTATGTGTCTATTTTGTTCTCAATTATGTGTATTGTTAGTGCTCGATTTTGTATTTATTTGATTATTTTATGTTTTTGTAGGTGTTTTGGAGAAATAAGCTTTTGTGGAGAAATTGGCTCGAAAAGTGGTCCCAGAAGACGTACAATAGACACCCCAGAAGTATGTTGGAGACACCCCATGACATGTGTTATTTACACCCTTCAAATGGATAAGGGGTACCCAGTTGATAAGGGGTAACCCCTGGGTAACTGCTATTCGCACCCCTCAGACGGTTAGGGGGCATCATCATCTTCCCTAGTTCAAAAGCAAATTTGGCGGGAAATTATTATCTCGCCTGCATGATATTCTGGGAAGAACTAGGACGAGTTTCTGGCGGAGATTTTCATGGGTTTGGATTTGACTAAGCTTGTTTCGATAAAACATGACTAGTAAGTCTTACAGATTCGACCAAAAAGGAAGTTTATACGAACTTTCTAAACAGAGACGAGGAAAAGTATTACCGAGAAGTTTCAGCGAGTTTTTAATTGGATTTGGGTCATGTTTATTGAACTGGACCTTCCTATTCCGCTAGGTCATCTTAGAACCTTCGCAGCAGAAAGAGAAGAACGAATCGAAACATAGAAGGGAGGATAAACTCGGGTTTCTGGTTATTGGAATATAGAAAATACGTGGGACCGAAGAAGAGAAGATCTTGGGAGATTTAGTTCCCTTAATTACTTGACAGAGTTTTGAAAATTCAGGTAACTTGGAAATTGCGTGAAGATAAAACAGGGAATAAACTCCCGTGACTTCCGGCGAAGAAAAAAAAGATATGCGGAAGATTTTGAAGCTCTGTTGTGTATATATAAGGTTCGAGAGGCTAGAGAAGGGGGAGTCGAGAGTTTGGGGACCTAAGGGAGGCTGCAGAGGCAAAGAATACGATTTGCAGAGTTGCAGCAGCAGCAGGTGGAGAGGAAGAAGAAGACGAAGAACAGACCTCCAAAGTCTTTCGTAGAGGACTGTGGCAAATCTACTGCCGAATAGAAGTATCGTTCAAGGGCGTCTTATTTCTTCAGTAATGATCTTATTTATTCAGCGTTTAAAGGCAGTCTTTTATTCTGTAACACCTCTTCAGCGTTGCAAACTGCCTGATTTATTAGTTTTCTCTTGTTTTTCACCTATTTGAGCTATGAACAACTATTTTGAGCACGTGAATAATATGAGGAGCTAAACCCCAACACTGGGACGACGGAGGAAGCTTTATTTCACAACTGTTTGGTAACTATATTTCATTCTGTATGACTTTTGCACTTATTTTAATTGATTTATGATTTTCACTAATTAGTTGTGATTTCGTTTGATGGTGTATGCTTAGACGTAAGAGCTTTTGATACATCATGCTTGTGATTTACATCTAATCTTTTAGAAATCTACTTTTGGCAAAGAAAAGAGTCAACAAAAGAGCTAGAATTGTTATGAGTCATTATATGAACCAATTGAATTTGATTAATGGTGGAATCCGAAGTCCTAGTATCTCTCGATATTGTGACATATTTTGTATATAGTTTTATTATTAAGTCTGAAACCAAACCTAAGTTATTTATCATAAAATACATGTATTACTTTAATTTTGATTTACAATAATTTGTCCGTTCATCAATTACTACAATAATAGTTGTTTGAACACAATAAACGATTTAAAACACGAGATATGGAAAGCGAAATCCTAGAAATAATCCACTATATCATATAATAGAGTATTTCCTTCTTTTTTTGTCTTTCTCGATTCCAATATATTTGCGCATCTGCAAACAAGAATAAACATCCATAGAATTAGGTTGGATGGACAAAAAATAAAGAAACAAAATTATAGAATAATTGCAAGACAAAATTATAGAACAATGATTACATAAAAGGCACATGATAACTTATCTTAGCATGTGTAATTAGCAGTTACACATGCATTCGTCTAGTGTAACTTGGAATTACACATGTATCTATCTAGTGTAATTGACAGTTACACATGCATATGAGTTGGATACCTAGCATGTGTAATTTTTTGGTTATAAGATTTTTTCATTTTAGCATGTGTAACAAGGAGTTACACAAGCATCTAACTTGTGTAACTAGAAGTTACACATGCATCTGTCTAGTGTAAGGAAAAGTTACATATGCATATAGAATGTGTAACTAGGAGTTACACATACATATGACCTGTGTACTCAGCAATTACTATGTCTAATTGTGTATCTCTAACAAAAATTCCATCCGAGCATCAAACTAACATGGTTAAAAGACCCCAGTGTTTATAATTCAAAGTTTTTATGTTTGGATACAACTAAACTAATGTGCGGATGCACGCATATTTTTATAATGCAAATAAATGTTTAAGACTCTAATTTCTTACACCTAACTCGTAAGCAATCACCTAACTATGCATATAGAACAATCACTGTGAAACTTCAAACAAACACGATGACGAAGATAAATTCTAAGAGAGATCAATACCTAAAAGAGCTTACTTCACATCTGAATTTCCTCTATTCCATTACCACTTTCTTAACTGCAGCTGCACCAGTATCTGTAATGTTAACTCCTAACATACATCTATGTGAGCCTCATTAACTCAAACCCATCCAATTCTTCAACCAGTGCATACCTGAGCTATTACCATTCATCCCATAGCTATATCACTGCAATAACAGCACCAGTTCATTCCAAACCAACGCCAATCTGCATTTGTACCACTTGCACACTCCTACATGCTACAGATCTCCGTGAACTTTCATACTCTGAAATCAACACCTCCATAACCTGTACTTAGCAACAACAACATGTTCATAACTATTCCCATGCTCAGTTCCATCCTCATACCACCTGCAATTCACTTGTAAACTGCATCTTCACCAGCTAATCTTCAATGCCATCTACAACAACAAATCCCCTCTCTCACGTACAATAAAATCAAGACATCAAATAAATTGCACAAAATAAATAAAGCAGTTCATCAAAAATTAGAACCCAAAATTACACAGGTATGTGACTAGTGTAAAGAAGAGTTACACATGCTATATGCATGTTTAACTAGAAGTTACACATTCATATGACTTATGTAACTAGGAGTTACACACCCATATATTAAGGGTTACAGAGCTAATCCCAACGAAGAATAAGAAATACATGCTCTATAAACCTCATCAATGTTGTTTCCCAGCAACCGAAAATTATTATACTAGAACTAGTTTAAAGCACATATAATGAACAGAAAATGCAGGCAGTCGATAGCGTTCTACAGATCACTATTCTAGATGACATCTTTCGCACTCCAAATAGAAAACGACACTAGTTCTGAACATAAATTACCTGCAATAATTAGAAGAAAAGAAGAAATGATAAACTATAAAGAATATTTGAATGTATATAAACCATGTGTTAGGTGGCCACAAACCTATTGAATCAAGGTATCGTATAGCACAATAAACTTGTTTTTGAAAACCCCATACATATAAGCCTGTTCAAAAGACAACAAATTAGAACAAGCACTTTCGTACACATATCAGAAGAAGATATCAATAAAGTATCTGCCAATAAGATGACAATAAAAAAATAGTAAACACAAAATCTGAAAATGAGACACCACGAAGAAAGAATCTAGGTCTCAGACTCTCTCAGTAAGTAATTAGCAGTAAAGCGTAATCCGTGGAAGCACAAAAAATAAAAATGCAGGTATAGTGTGAGATGCAAGTATAGAGATGAATCCTCACATTTTTATGGCTTGACCTTGTAGATCTATCAACCACAAAGAGCTTCTTCAAAGGAAAGTTCAGAGAGGAATCAAGAGTCTCAATCTTTGTTCTGAGTTCTCCATCAGGAAGCTATTAGCAACAACATCAACAGTAAAGGAGAGGGTGTGAATCATCAACCATGTGCTTTTGGAAACACTTTGGAGAAAAGGAAAACAAAGAATTTTTGTAACAAGCAAACTAAAGCAGTTTGAGATCGCTACCCTGAGAGTTATATTTTACATAGGAAGCAGTTCGAATACAGAGAAATCTTAAAATTGTTGCAATATACTCACTGGGGTAAATTTGTTGAAAAGTGGAGCAATTAGGATAGGGTACACAATCATCATCAGAAGGGACGGAACAAATATAAATGACCACAAATAAATGTCCAAGTATGGTCCTCCAATCTATAACTGAACAGATCAACATTATAAAACAATGGTTATATCTACAACTCATCCATCATAGAAAAATGATACTCAACAACAAAAGGTGCTACCATGGTACCTGCACTATGTAGATTATTGCAGCAACAATTGGTGGTCCTATTACCACAGAAAGGAGAATGCTCTTCAACTGATCCTTGAAGAAAAGAGCCAATGTTTGTTGTAATTGACCGAAGAACAAAACCATCGACAGACTCCTTAGAAAGGACATAATCACAAAAACTTAAAGACATGGATACACACTGTAGCAGCAACCAATAACAATAAACATAAGCAAACATACATACTTTGTTGAAACCATATGGCGAGCCTCAATGACAAAGGTATAGTACAACGAGAATGGAAAGTCGGTTATCTGTACAATCTATACAAAACAGTTCATACGCAAACTATTAAAATCAAGTTAAAAGAATAAAACACACGAACAATTCAATCAAAAACTTAAAGACATGAGTTCATTACACTTCGATATCAATTCACAAATGTGTTATGAGATCTTCTATTGCTATGAGCGAGTTCAGGTTGCAGAGATCTCAGCTCGTACTTGTTGTGAATCGACGACATATTCGTCATTACTAGATACTCTGTAAAAATTGAACTGACAATGAAACTCAAAGCAGATTTTTCTTCTATTAGATACATAGTTCCAGCCGTGATACTAAATTTCATTTGTTGTTATAATCTGAACAAATTAAAAGAAAAAACATTAAACTTTATGAAATTTATCAAGAACAGAACAAGTTGAAATCAGTTCCTATGAAATTAAAAATTAAGATTAGATGAAACTCAAATCAGTTCTAGGGGTAATAAAGGCGACGATTCATTGATATCGAATCTCAAATCAGTTTTTAGATTGTAGCTAGAAATTGAGAGATACTACGATTTCGTCGAAGAACAGATCTGAAAATTTTGTTCATCATTCTTTGATATATACATTAAAATGATCAGAGCGAGTAGATGAATGTAAATCTAAGATTTGATTTTGACTCAGATAAGTTAATCGAAATGAATTTAAAGATTTAAGTTTTGGAAATCCTAAAATGCTTTTCTGAAATTGCTTTTCTAAATCAATCAACTAAAATCACTTAATCGAAGTACTGTGACAAGAGAAGATGAAATTAACTTACCTTATACTTCGTTTGCTGATGATCCGTGTTGAGGTAGCGGAGATTTGAAGTTCGCCAATGAATTTTGCAAAAACCTAGATTCAAACGAAGAATCAATCAAATCGACTGAGCCTGATTTGTGAAGTTATTGATGATAAGTTGTTAGATCCATAAAATCAAATTGATTCATATCTACAAAATTATTCGTAGAAGAAAAAGAATACTCAGTTAAAAATCGCCAGATCCTCAAGATCGAAAGAGGTATAAAAATGAATCTCAGAAACCCTAAAAACTATTTTTCTACAGTGGAGAGAGAGATAAAGATGAGAGAGAAATAAAATAGTAAAATGAAAATGTATTCTGATATTCCTCTTGTATATATACTAAAGGGTAGTGTTGCCATTATTAAAATTCGTAATAATTAATTAGTGGCCAGATCCGAAGAAAATTTGATATTTTGGGCCTAAAAATATTATTTTTTAAAAGTATGAAGTTGACAATGTATTTTTCACTCCCTGTAAACCCAGACCGATTATTCCTGTAATAAGCAAATTGCATAGTGAGTAAAAGAAAACCAAAACCCTATGCAACATTATCACCAGACCAACCAAAAATGGGCTATTTTTAGTTTCACAGAAAAAATAAAATTTAGATTTGGGAGAATAATCTTGTTTTTATTTACTATTATTAAGTACAGAAGAAGAAGAAATCCAGATTCCTAGATTTTTGGTAGGACAGAATTCTAACTCGGGTGCCGACTCAGTTTGCTTCTTGTTTTTCCCACTCAGTGAGCCCTTCTGGGTGAACCGGGTGAGTCAAACTTGTGACTTCAGATCAAGATCCAACACATGAAGAGTAAGGTCTCCCCTTCTGGTCATATGTGTCATAAGTGTACCAACAGACTCATATGTGTCACTTTGATGCCTATGGGCCATGAATTTAGCAGCACCAACTCAACTCAATTTCAATGCAGGAAGCTGATTGTCTTTTAAACATTTGGAGGTCATGGTCAGTGACTCAGTGACAGTCATCTCGCCTGGTCTAACATTTACAATGCTTTTGAATACCCACTCTCCTATGATTCAAACTTAATGTTGTTCGTTTCCCAAATGAAACAATCGTCCCCTAACATTATAATGTAGCACATAAACCAAATTTAACGTGGCAAGTCCAAGGCTTATTCGACAACTTAAATAGATGGGAAAAGAGAGGACCTTTTACAATGATCCAATATTAATGCAGATTTTACCAGAACTCACACTATACACAAAATGTAAGCATGACCAAAAGAAACCTCCAGACATCTCAAATAACATGCAGACTTCCAAAACCTTCAATTTGCTTTATATCAAGATGTAATGACGACAACAAATTAAATAAATTATTGTATTACGTACCCAGTTTACTCCAACACCTTGGAATTACACGTAACCTAACTTATTCTTTGACCTAATTTTCGGGTGCATTTGCAAAAAAATCCATCAATAGCGTTTTACCTTCATATAAATCCTTACATGCAGTGTTTACTCCATTTTTGTGGTAGAAGAGTTTATTATAGTAACCACTTCTGAAGTGAAGTTTATTATATTAACCACTTCAGAAGTGTTTTGCATTTGTAATGTATGTAGGAGTTCACCCAAATAATACTTGCACACTTAAATAAACGGAAAATGGGTCATTTGTCCAAATAAAATTAAAACACGGTTCAAATGGACGAGTAAAAAATTTTATGGGTGAAATGGACAAAGAAAAAATAGCAAGGATGAAACTGGATTCATCCTGGCTTAAACTTCAAAAATAGCAAGGATGAAACTGGATGCATCATGTGTAAAATAAAAATAAGAAAAAATATTTGAAAATGGACAGGATGAAACTGGTTACATCCTGCCTATTTTAAAATTTTTGTCCATTTAAACAGTATCTAAATCTAACTTTCCTTTTCACCCAGGATATTTTGATTTTAGTCTTTTTAACCAATTTTGTGTTAAATAAATGATAGAAAAAACATTGCAAAAACAAAAAAAATGATGAGTGGTACAATGCTGTATTTATGCCAAGCCTTTTGGCAAGAACTTAAGCTCACTTTAAGTTGTAGGAGCTCTACCGGAAAGTTTGGAATGATGTATTTAGTTCCATCTCTACCATTACCAAGTTATATGGAAATATGAAACAGAAACTTTACCGTATAAACTATTGAAACTCTACGGTATAAACTAAATATGAAAATTGTTATAGGGAAAGCTGACTTTGATTTTAGAAAATTGACTTTCAGTCAAAAAGGGCGGAAATATAAATTTTCTTAAAACCATCCCATTTCCCATTATCTCAAAATGGTTATTTCCCTTGATTTTTATTGGGCCGACAGAGCGAAGCGAGGGAGGCCCTTTATATGACCACTTTTTTGTAAAATCTAAGTGATCAATTGACATAAAAAGATTGGAAATGGTTAGGGCCGAAAAACCAAAAATGTCCCTCCTTTTTAGTCCAATTACTGTAACTCTTTGTGTATCCTATCTTTTCAGGGGTATAATTGGAAAACAAACTTTAATATAACATATCTAAAAATCCGTGCCTTGAAATTTTACAAAATTTATCTCGTTGGAAAGGTTATAAAAAACTCTACGCAACAAGTACAAACAACAATATCAAATTTAGAGTTTTTACGAAAAATTCGAAGGTATTTATCATTTTAGGCACAATTTTAGAAAGTTAAATGTATATCCATTATGCAAACCACCATAAAAAATACATAATACTTTATATAGCAAAATTTTGATTTATGCATCAACTAATTTTCCGTTGCAACTAATAAAACGATGTACTCCCTCCGTTTCAAGAAAAATGATACTTTAATTTTAGGCACAATTCTCGAAAATTGAATGCATAACCATTATGCAAACCACCACAAAGGATGCATAACACATCATGCAACCATATTTTGGTTTATGGATCGACTAATTTTCCGTTTCTGAAAAAGTGATTATTTCACAACCCGTTTCAGGAAAAGTGAAACTTTCGCTCCGTTTCGGGAAAAGTGATACTTCGCCCCGTTTCCGAAAAAGTGATACTTTCGCCCCGTTTAAAAAAAAGTATCACTTTTTCTGAAACGGGGCGAAAGTATCACTTTTTCGGAAACGGGGCGAAAGTATCACTTTTTCAGAAACGGGTGAAAGTATCACATTTTCAAGGTTGCATCTGGGTCCAATCCATAATCCTTCGGATTTCAAAATTTCCATCCGCATCCAACCCATTAGCGAACGGTCCGGGCTTTCATCCGCACAAATGCGGTTGGTCCCTGTTAAACCGGCGGATTAGGGATAAAATGCTCACCCCTAATTGCATCACATGGATGGAACAAAGTACTACTTGGTTATTCTAGTTTTGAATGTCTTTCTTTGCTGGCAGATTAAACTTCAAACGCTCGGCCTTAATGATATACCAGTGGGGATGGGCCCTAGTCCTGCACATGCGCCCGTGGGCTATAATTTTTCTTTTCTGGTGAGATTGAAGTTTAGACCTAAAATGCACATATATAATTTATTATATAAACCTAAAACTTATTCATCTGTTTCTCCGTGCATCGCATCATCAGCGGCCGGTTTAAGGTTACGAATACCTCGAGAAATAGACGAAGAGCGTTACAAACACCTATGCCGGATCTCCCAGATGTTATCATTGACGATATACTGTTTATGTTACCTGCAAAATTAATATGTAGATTCAGGTGCGTTAGCAAACACTGGTACAGTTTACTCAATAACAATGATTTTATGGAAACTCGTTTAAAACACAGCATTGAAAGCGAAAGTTTAGATTGCTTTTCAATAAACGATAGAGATGCACATGAATTTTACATGCATATCGAAAAATCATCATCGTTGTATACTGTATTTGAAAAAGACCACTGCGAGTATGTTAAGATGGATTCTCCATTCAAAGATCATACAGGTCTAAGCAGGGTTAACATTGTGGGTTCTTCTTATGGTTTGATTCTGGTGAAAGGTTATAATCATTATAATCGGGTGGAAAACCATTGGCTTTGGAATCCATATACTAAAGAGTTTAAAGAAATATTGATTCCCAAAGTTAAATTTGGACCAGCGGATGATTATAACAAAATAAATCTAAATAAAGTACGCGGTGCTAGATACGGGGTTATTTATAATTGTGATACGAATGCTTACAAGATTATGGTGGCTAAGTGTTATGATGGTAGTAATAAGGGTTGCAAAATTCAAGTTTATACATCAGAATTGAGTACATGGAAAACTGTACCCAACATCTTTCCTTATGATATTGATACTGCAAGTATGTATATGTACTATAAGTCGCAAGTAATATTTGTTTGTGGAGCTTTTCACTGGATAGCCAGACGACTTGAATCCAGCAAAAGAAATACTGTTGTTTCTTTTGGTATCGGTGATGAGAACTTCAACGAAATAACAATCACCCCTCAAATCGATGATCTGATCAACCATACAAATTACAGTCTAGTCAATTTGGGTGTTTTAGGAGGCTCTCTTTGCATTTTATACACCCCATGTTATGAAAGCTCCAATTTTGATGTATGGGTGAAGAAGGATTACAAGTTGACAGAATCATGGACTAAATTGTTCGTTATCCAGCTCCCAGTAGTTTCAAACTCCATAATAAGATATGCAAAAATACTATGCGAATTTAGTAACGGTGAAATTTTATTCGTAACCACCAAGGGACATCCATACAAGAAATGTTATTTGGTTTTATATGACCCGGTGAGTCAGAAATGTCAAGTTACTTCGATCCAGCACAGAGCAGACCTCGAATGGAATATCGAAGCTTACGACAAGAGATGTCTAGCTAAGGTCAGTAAACTCTATTGTCTATTCAGTTCTTAGTTGTCAGATAATGGATTGTATTCTTTTAGTGCTGTCATTTCGAGGTTTAGTCTGAGATTTGAGTCGCTTACTTTGTTTCAACGACGGAAACCAGTGTTTTTGATAGGGAGCAAGAGCAATCTGTCTTCATCACTAGTAGGAACAACCTTATCGCAGTATGCAAAGGGGGTGATGCTGTTTAGAAAGAGAAAGTTTCTCTATTAACAGTTTCGATGGGAGTATGCAACAAGTTTAAACATGCTTTTGGATCGAACAGTTGAGTTCTGCTGTTAAGTCTTAGATTTGTTTTCCCGCAATGCAAGTAAGATACCTCTTACTCTGCCAACATTTGTATGACAGATTGCCAGAGTTAGCGTTAGGATTTAGGCGTTCTTTTTTGGTTGGATGGTGCGCACACATTCTGTAACATGATTTCGCTAAATAAAGCTTTCTTTTCTTGTTTAAATGGCTTACTGTTTTGGGTTTGATGAGATATTTCATGACATGCTAGTCAGTTGAACTTCTCTCCCCTGGGTCTTATATAAATTATCAATAAACAATGCGAAGATTGCTAACATGTGTAAACTTTAGGCTTATCAGTGTCGCGCCATTTGCACTTATGAGAATGGTGCGGCTCTATGTTACTAGCGCACAGCTCCTATCTTTATGATCATCTCCATTTGTCTACTTTATAAAGATTGTAGTTTAGCTTTCTTCTATTGTACAATTTGTTGAACTGACGACATTCAGTAGGAGAATGTTCTGAAAAGCAACTCATTACTGAATTTGCAAAAAAAAAAAAACATTGGAAAATAAAGTTCTGATTCGGTTACCTGGAAGAGAAAGATATCTTGAAATGGACTAGTGCCTTCTAATCAACTCCGAAGAACAATGTTACAATGTAACACGCCAAAAAAAGTAAAAACAGAAAGTAGAGTCTTAAATGGAACACAGTTAAATTGGTTTCGAGAATCGTAAAATTGGTCATTTAAACACCCCAAGTGTTACGTAATGTAGCTTTTGGTGAGATCACCACAAAATGTCCAGCCTCCATAAATCTGGGACAGTGTACTAATTAAGCAGGCACTTAGCTGGTGCAAGTCCCATAAATGGATGCTTTCTTATGCTTCTTCCATGTTTATGAGATTCAACTCAAAAATCACTTCGCCAGATTCTAATCTTTGAACTTCATAAATGTAGATAGGATCATAGCTAACCAGAAGAAGAAAACTACAACCGATTGAATGACTTAATCAAAATTACAAAAGCAACTAGTCCATAGCTCTCGTTGGAGCTTCGCATGTAATCCAGGAATGTGCACCGGTTAGAACTTCCAAAAAGAGTCCAAAGTCCACAGGTTTTCTATGTAATAAACACAAATCCCATGTACAGAATCGTCTTTTGACTTTCGACTTCTTGACTACATCAAATAACTCTTTGTTTCTCCAAAACAAAAAAACCCTAGAAAAAAAAGAAATTGCCATTTCAGTTTACAGTCTGTATAAACAAAGGGTGTCGTGTTATGATGGAAGCATTAACAATCTACCCAAAGAGATTATGTTTGAAATTCTAACTCGTTTGCCAACCGAATCAGTTCTGGAGTGCTAATTGATGTGCAAACCATGGAGAGATCTTGTTTGTATTCAATCCTTCTCTCAAATGCACTTGAACCATCTGATTTTTGATGATGATGATTCTGGTAAGTTGAGTTTTGTTTACCTTAATTATGATCAAGGGCTTAAATTTAGTTATGCTGAGTATGATGAAACACTTATTAGTAGGAAAACAAGGATGAATTTAAACCCTCCGTTCGAGGTTGGCTCTTGTGTTGGTTCAATCAATGGTTTAATTTGCTTCGACTCAACGTACACTGGTATCTCATGTTGGGACAATTGGATCACTCTGATACCAATTGTTGGGGTTCAGAGCTATCTACATGCTAATACTGCGGAAACATATTAGCTAACAAGAAACACTTGATCTCTTGGATTTCTCCATGAACCTCACTACGATCTAGGATAAGAAGAAGAGAAAGAGAACCACACAGATGCAAGCCATATATCAAAGCAACAAGAATAAAGTACTCACCGATTTAACGTGGTTCAACAATATACACAATGTGTGTAATATTGTCTACATCCACCAAACGGCTACGACCTCTTTATTCATTATAGAATCACCACTGAGAATTACACAACTGATTGACTAATCAACCCATCGACTCACCATAATGTGACCGAACACAAGAACTCTCACAAGCACCCTATAAGATCCAAAGTAGCGTCTTCACCCATACGAGATAACGTTTACCACATTATCTACCACAACAAGATGATCTTCTCTGCACACCCTGATATAGATTACCATGGACGCCTTTAGCTCAACACCAATAATCTAATCCAGCACCACCAAGATGATCTTCTCTTCAACAAGATGTCTTACCAACATCTCCATATGAATACTCCATAACGACATATCTTCCAACATCGATAAGTATCCCATAAGCACCATAATGGTGTACTCCTTCCACCATTAGGTCTCTCACATAACCACCTCAATAGGTGGGATGAATCCCCTCACATCTCTACGAGATTTACATTGAGGATTCCATGACTAAAACACTTAGCCTAGACCTCCTTATATAGGAGTCACAAACTTAGTTCCCAAGGAAACCATGGTCAATTAGGAAACCCATCTTATATATGGAAGTTGTCCTAAACCATCTACGTTTCCCAAACGGAGCCTTTCCGGAACCTCCTAGAATTTAGCCGTCTTCTTTGACCTAAACTAGGAAACTCACGTTTCCTTACAATTCTCCACCTCGGATCATGCATTCATGCATGAGACGATCAACTTTTTATCCTTCCATCTTCTGAACATCGATTGCACCATCACTGGTTGCCTACATATCCTCAATAGGAATCAAACCGAAAATGTAGTTCACCCAAAATTGTTCCATAGAACCTCCACCAGAAGAGAGCAAACCAAACTTGAACGTTACCAACTCAGACTTAACAATCCAACCTAATGGTGATTGTACAAATCTCCACAACGGTGAAAAATCTGACCATCTAAACAAATCAACAGCTTATGATCATCCGTTATGCAACATCTTGAGAAACAACTTACTCTTTTATGTTCATAACTCCACATTGATTGGCATCATTCTAAGTGTATTGCATGCCAACTCAATCAAAACATACACGATCGTTGTCCATATGCCACCTTCGAATTTAGTTATAGTCATTATGCCCCTTGAGCCTTTGCCACCTTCGAACTTGTTCCATATCATGAACACGGCCGTCTTGGCCTTCCTTGCTCCACCCGAGTTAATGTTACGCTCTTATAAGCCACTAACTCCAAGTTGCGCACCACATCCGTTAGGGTTGACATCCATAACTAATCGATCAACAAATAAAACTATCACAAAGTAGCCTCCATGCATCCGCCTAAGCATTACCTTAGCGGAACCATAGTCTTCATCTTCGTCTCTAAACTCCGGTAAGAGTCAATTGCTTATTTAAACAACTGATCACATACTTGCTCTTTTCCATGAGCATGTCCTCCAAAGCGAGTTAACGAGAAACCTTGCGTTAGTTTATAAAACCAACCTTCATGTTAGCTTCCAAGAAACTAACCATCTTGTATGTAACAAAGCATATTGAGCATGACTCTAACTGCGCACCAAATACAACCAATCCATGGATCATTGCCACTACGTGCCAATCTCGAGCTCATCTCTTATGAATCTTGCTCTACGAGCCTATCTCCGATTGGATTATGATTCTACAACCATATTTCCCCAATTGAGTTTTACTCCTTCAAAAAGCTCATCATATCTTCAACTAATGCATACATACCATAACGCACGTGTCCAGCTTCACAGAGACTTTGACAGCTGACACACCAATCATCTTCATCACTTCAGCAACCTCAACGGGCTTTGACAACAATGTCCCTTTTACGAGCTTTAACATAATTGTCAAGATAGTCTTTTATCAATTTCATAGCAAGCATGTAGTTTCGACTTCGCGAGAGTCAAACCACAACATAATAAGACTGGATAACACTGTGACTAATGTCGAAGAATTCATTGTTACCGTCGTAACAATACATAATGTCACACATTCTTTCTTGTGAATACCCTTTCCGAATCTTGCTCCAAACATACACCAACGTTTCGAAATCTGATAATCCGTACTCCAAACAAAGACTCAATCACACTGACCATAATCGAAACCTTTGGTAACTTCCTCAAGCTCCAAGCAATTCAAGATTTGTCGTGTTTATCTTCTCAAACTATGTAGAGAAAATAACTTGACGGAAACTATATCGTTGTTGAACCAAATTTCTCAAAAGAAATCTTTACCTTCATCTCTACAGGCTCTGTCCCTATTGAAACCAATTTCAATAACCATAGAAGATGAGCAAACCCCCAAATATAATCATCGCTATAATGTAGCTCTCTCCAATAGAAAGTCTCACACTGATCATCAGGAAATCAAATAGCCAATGGATAATAAAGGTTGATGGAAAAACACGTCGAAATTGTAGCCCTTGTCAAATTCATGCACCGTGTTTTCTCCTTGTAGTATGCGCCAGCTTACATAGCCACACCACTATACACATTGTAGTATTATGTCTTTATTCTTTAAACTCTTGAAGTGTCCAAGCGATACCTTTTTAATTCCTCATAACGGGTCTTCACCAAAGTAGGAACGTATCCACAACACAAATAGACCAACCTGTTTCCTTAGACGGTCTTGCACTTCAACTAGCTCCGATCGACTTCAAATGGTGTACAAACAAACAAATCTTATTCGAACGTCATCGGGAAGAATCAAAAGATCACAAACTATCTAGCTTCTCCATCGGAAACAATACGAGAGAAACTCCATAAAACATTGTTCTACACGACACAATGCCATACTCAACACAGACAAACAAACCCTACAAACTGTGTCGACAAACTTCTTCTTACAAAAATAAGAAACCATAGCTCCACCACAACAAATATCACATCTTCATCCAACGATCAATGTCCTGCAACTATTTGTAGCTACGTGCTTCAAATACTAAGATTGAATATCAAACTCTTCACTTCTGGAACATATCACACCCTGGCCAACGGACAATACATCCAAAACGAAACCTACTAAGAGATTTCCCAAATCCTTATTGTAGTAAACAACTAAGGCGAACAGTATGAATTCATCTTCACATTCTTCAACTTCGAGTTAAAGAAAATCAAAGCAACATGATCTAATTGATGATGATTGATAACTAGTTATTGTTTCCCTTGGTTTGGAACAATAATGAGACTTTGACATGCTTATATTCCATCTTTACTTCCACAAACATACGAAACAATATTCGTGTCTCAACTACGATACTCTTGCCTTCTTGTGTCTTGCCAAGCAAACACCGATTAATTGAAAACCAATCTATGAAGATCTTTCAAAGCAGTTCACAAGAATATAGTACGAAGTATAGAGAATAAATAAACTTACTTGAAGCCATGCATAGGGTTTACTGCTCAATAAGAATCAATGCCAAATCTCCAATGTAGAGCACCAAAACATCAAGACCATACATCTTGACCATATCGAATGAAGATCACCTTGTATAATCCCATTCCTTCGAAGTACGCTTTACTTTGCTTTGTTCCCAAAGTGATGAAATCAAATCCTACACATACTTGATAACATCAAACTTTGCATCTTCGGAAGCTGTAACATCAAATCCTCACATACTTGATGAAACCAAATCCTTTGTCTTCAAAATTTTCTTGCAAATCCAAAAAATCGAAAACTTCTCTCTTCAAATCTTATATCCAACCTAAAGCTCTGATACCAATTGTTGGGACAATTGGATCACTCTGATACCAATTGTTGGGGTTCAGAGCTATCTACATGCTAATACTGCGGAAACATATTAGCTAACAAGAAACACTTGATCTCTTGGATTTCTCCATGAACCTCACTACGATCTAGGATAAGAAGAAGAGAAAGAGAACCACACAGATGCAAGCCATATATCAAAGCAACAAGAATAAAGTACTCACCGATTTAACGTGGTTCAACAATATACACAATGTGTGTAATATTGTCTACATCCACCAAACGGCTACGACCTCTTTATTCATTATAGAATCACCACTGAGAATTACACAACTGATTGACTAATCAACCCATCGACTCACCATAATGTGACCGAACACAAGAACTCTCACAAGCACCCTATAAGATCCAAAGTAGCGTCTTCACCCATACGAGATAACGTTTACCACATTATCTACCACAACAAGATGATCTTCTCTGCACACCCTGATATAGATTACCATGGACGCCTTTAGCTCAACACCAATAATCTAATCCAAAGCACCACCAAGATGATCTTCTCTTCAACAAGATGTCTTACCAACATCTCCATATGAATACTCCATAACGACATATCTTCCAACATCGATAAGTATCCCATAAGCACCATAATGGTGTACTCCTTCCACCATTAGGTCTCTCACATAACCACCTCAATAGGTGGGATGAATCCCTCACATCTCTACGAGATTTACATTGAGGATTCCATGACTAAAACACTTAGCCTAGACCTCCTTATATAGGAGTCACAAACTTGGTTCCCAAGGAAACCATGGTCAATTAGGAAACCCATCTTATATATGGAAGTTGTCCTAAACCATCTACGTTTCCCAAACGGAGCCTTTCCGGAACCTCCTAGAATTTAGCCGTCTTCTTTGACCTAAACTAAGAAACTCACGTTTCCTTACATCTCAGACAATGGTATCCTTCCAAAGTCTAATTATGGACCTAGTTTTATCTGTAACCCAATCACCAGAGAATATATTATCCTTCCAACATGTAAAGGATCGTACTTGTGGAATGGATTTGGTTACAGTTTTTCAACCAATGAATACAAAGTTATTAGAATCTGTTCCAACCCAAGAGAACCGAATTTTGGAATTGCTCAAGTATACACTCTCGGGAGTGACAGTGGATGGAGAAATCTGGGAAAGATAAACATGGATAAAAAATACGAGAGACGACATGGTGCGAGCTCTTCATTGGTTGAACCACCACGAAGGAACCATTTATGCTTTCCATTTGGCGGATGAACACTTTGGTGAATTTCCACCACCACTTTGTGTGGCAAGACTTGCTAGACTAGGGGTGTTAGGTGATTGTCTGAGTATTTGTTTATTACTCTTCTTCCGGGATTGTGAGATATGGTTCTTGAAGAAGAACAAAGATAATAATGATTTCACTGGAGTAAAGATTTTAGTTTCAACAGTCATATATCACGGCCATTTGAGATTACGAAGAGTGGTAAACTTTTGTTCTGTGAGGGTAGCAAAATTCATTGTTACGATCCAAAAGATTCGTCTGCCAAAGTTGTGGGCGTTGGCAAGTGTATATTCCAAGCAATCCCTCACAAGAATAGCTTAGTTTCATTAAAAGTATTAGGAGAAAAGGATACAAAAACAATGGAACCTTGTGAAAAAGCAAGTTTAAGTGAGCGAGACGAAACCGGTGATAAACTAAACGAACAACAGAACGAAGTATGAGATCTCTAGGTAAGTGCACTGATAACAACCTTCATTGTAATTATAAGCATTTTCGTAATATAATTAATAGACAACTACGTGATATTATATCATGTATAACTTACTCTTATAGCTTTCTGTTGCCATGTTTATTGCGCATTTTGTGATTTAACTTTATTAGTCTTAATCGAGAATGTAATGCTAGCTTTTATAAACTTATTTTCTTGTATCAAATACTTTTAAAACAAAGTCGAGTAGTATAAAAAGGGAAATATTGGTGGAAACGGAGTGCTTTTCCAGTAATCCTAGACTCCTATCCTTCTAAGAAATCTATCGATTCTTAGTTCTAAAGTGTGAACTAAGAATCGATTTTTATTAGTTCTATCATTTCGACATTTAAAGTGGGATTTTGAGTTCTTGAATTTATTCAATTGAGAAGAAAAGCATTGCTATAGATATGAAACAAAAGAAAGGTCATCTTAAATAAACTTCCATCTCACGGGTCTTACATAAACTATCAAATGGTAACTTAGAACTCGCACTTAAAAGATTTTGGGAGCCATCGATATTGCCACCCTAGAATCGGTGGGGAGATTCTTCGACATAGAGTTTAGTCTTATTGATGTCGATTCATTTACCCTTGTGAGAAAATGACACATGCTATATGTTACTAGGATATAGTCTCTATCATTATGTTGATCTACAATTTTGTCTCTAGAATGCGGTGAATTTAGGATTTATTTAGTCAAGTAATAATGGCGCGGGACGGAAAGCATCAAGCATACATATACACAGGCAGACATAGACTGCAATTGTTTTGTTATGCTATTTGAGTATTTGATAACAGGGCACCTTTTTTTTTCTTCGAATTGTTCACTAGTGTACTAAGTCAGTGGCTTATTAAGTGTCCATTAATTGATCACTTAATAAATTTGATTACCCTTTTCTATCTCACGCTGTCTGACTTTATTTTGGATTTGACCTGTCTTGCTTTCTTATGGTACATTCTGTTGATGTTCGATCAGTAGTTGATTGTTATGAGTAGTTAATCGATTTTGCTTACAAGGGAAAAGTGTCACACTTCATATGCAGGAAAAGGTAGGGCTTTGTTTAGTGATGCTTAGGCACTTCAATATTTAATTTTGTGCATCATTTTGGACTGACAGAGCAATCCATTAGCACTAGATGTTGTTTATGGTGTCTCCAGAGTCCCATATGATCTTCATCATAGTTATGGATTTGCCGGGGACAGGCAGGCGTTGATTTTGCTGAGAGGTTCAATTATAATAGCTAGTGCTTTCTAGTGGTTTTAACCTACTATAGAGGAAATTATGAGACTGGAATCTATGGTGTGCATTACCTATTTTGCGTAATAGGGTCAAATTGTTGCTTCAATGTGAGAGCTTGAATACTTATTTGGGGTTTATCAAGGTATCTGTCATTTAATCTAAACTAATTGTTGCCGATATGATTTTGGATTTTTGTGTTTGATCTTTCTCTGATATGTTTTTTGGTTTTTTGTGTGTTTGATCATTCGCTTTGGTTGGTAAACTGGTATAAGCTTAGTTATGCAAATATACTTAGCTCAGAGTTTCATAGACTAACATTACAGTATCAGAGTCATGGGAGATTAGCCTAATTATGCATATCTTATAAATTCAGATTGGAAGAAAAAAAAATAGTTTTCTGATACATGGCAAAGAGGAAAAAGAACTAAACAGAGCACGCGCAAACTGTAAGAAAAATTGACTTTTGCCACTCAACCTGAGGGAAGTCCTATATTTTCCCCAGTGGGAAACCTTTTGGGACAACCTTGAAGGCTATGAATGGCAATCAACTATCTCACATGTTAGAATTAGGAATCTAAAATCTGTGAGTTTGAGATTTAAGTTGCTGAATCTGTTCACCGATGAAAAACAGTGCTTTTGGTTTAGAGAGTGATTTTAATTATCTTGGCGCATTTGCTCATTATGAGAAACAATGCAATACGCTTATCATCAAGGGATAATATAAGCGTATTAACTAGTGTGTTGTTTATTAAGAAAGCACAAACCAGAAAATTCTGGAAAATCCCATTTTTAACTAGTGTGTTGTTTATTAAGATTTGAAAGACGTAGTACATGACAAATATCGAAAGAATGTTATGCTACACCTAAGGGAAATCTTTACACTTCTCTCATGGGACCTTTCTGGAACAGCCTGGTGAATGCCCATTAACTTGTAGGGAAATCTTTACACTCCCGAGCGTTAATTTCCAAGGCTGGAAAGCTGCGTAATCCCCCATGTGTTTCCTATCATTCGTACTCCATCGCCAAACGATCAATTGTGGCTAAATTTAATGTCCCATCCCTTGCAGATTTTGGCACATGATCATGCTGAAATACATTTATGGCTATACTTAATTTTATGTCGAAAACATCTTTATCGCCTTTTTGTTGATCGTAAGAACTCATGTAACCTAATTTGTTTAGTATCTTCTTTACCTCATTGATACCTTCTCTTGTATCTCCACTTTGACTTCCGATCAATCCTTCTATTTTCCTATATTTCCTGCACAGATTGTTAGTTGTTGAAGACTAATTAATTATTTCCTAAAGTCAGTCGTGGTTATTTAGGAAAGGGGTTTCCTAAACCGGTTAAAATTCTTGGTGGCCAAGTTTGTAACCTATATAAATAGGTAGTTAGGCCTTGTAGAATTATGTACGTTGTGTAGAAAACGATTAAGAGATCGGTTAGAGATTTCTTGTATAGCTTTTAGGGCTAAGGCTAGGGTTTCGTTGTGAGCGCATATTGGTGAGGAACAAGAGACAAGGTTATCGTCTCGGGTAATTGTTGCGGTGTAACCAAGGGTTTGCTTGGATTCACACGATGTTGTGATCGTTTTTCTTCATAGCGGCTCAAGTGGACGTAGACAATATATAGACATTGTATGCATTGGTCGAACCACTATAAATCTCGTGTCTTGTGAGTTGATTTATTTTTCTCGTATTATTATAGTTGCTTGTGCTTGGTTTACTTATTATTCATCATAATATCTCAAGATCCGTTATTCCGCGGTTGTCAGTGATTCCATAAGAAAATTCTGACAACTGGTATCAGAGCTTTAGGTTAAGCTCCAGGTTGTTCTTAGCATAGGTTTATCGTATTACGATTGGAGTGGGAGTTATGAGAAAGACCTTGCTGATCCATTGGGTGGAGTTGCGAAAATGGGAGCACGCAAAGACGATGAATGGAAAACTCTTGATCGGAAGTGTGTAGCCGTGATCCGTAGATGTCTAACGGAGGAAGTCTACAATAACGTACAAGAGGAAACTAGTACGAAGAATCTTATGGATAAACTTGAAAAGTTGTATCAAAAGTCATCAGCCTCGGGGAAGATTATGTTGTGCGAAAAATTATTTAATCTGAAGATGAAAGAATGCAAAGCGATTTCAGCACATCTTGGGAAGTTTAAATCGATTATTTCTCAGCTTTTGAAAGTTAGTATTACTTTTGATGATGAAGTTCAAGCTTTACGGTTGTTGTCGTCATTACCAAAGAGTTGGGAGACTGCAAGGACAACCATTAGCAATTCTGCAGGGAGCGAGAAGTTAAAGCTTGATGATGTGCAGCAAAGGTTAATTGCTGAAGAGGTGAGAAGGATTGAACAAGGTTATGTTTCTAGTTCTTCAAGCTCGACCTTAAGTATGCATGAAGAAGATAGAGGCGTGAGTTCAAATCAGAACAACAACAACAAATCTAGATGGAAGTTTAGAGGAAAGTCTAGGGGGAGATCTCAATCCCGGCGTAGAGGTGTTGTTGAGTGTTGGGCGTGTAAGAAAGTAGGACACTACAAGCGCGATTTTCCGGAAAACAAAGGTGCTAATAATGGTGGAAACAAAGGTAATCAAGAAGAGGTCAACGTATTTGCAGCTACGGAACCGGTAAAGGTCCTTGTTGATAACAAGAAGGTGATTACGGAAGGTTTTCTACTACTCTCTAAGGACAAGCAAGATGAGTCTTGGATTGTAGACTCGGGAGCTTCTTTCCATGCGACAGGTGATAAGGGTATTATGATCTCTTATAAGGAAGGATATTATGGCCAAGTATTCTTAGGTGATGGTGAAGCATGCTACATCATTGGTTTTGGTGATGTGATCTTGAAAGTCAATGGTTTGACATGAAAATTGAAGGATGTACGACACGTTCCAAATTTGAAGAAGAACTTGGTGTCTGTGGGCCAAGTTTGTGATGATGACTGTGAAGTTGTGTTAACGAAACACAATTGGAAAGTGAGTAAATGAGCTATGGTATTAGCTCGTGGAGTTAGAGTCGGTACTCTATACCGGACTTCAGATGGATCTACTTTAGCAGTGGATAGTAGTAGTGAAGACACTAACTTATGGCATAGAAGATTAGGTCACATGAAGATTCTATGTTCGGGAGGATATCTACCTAAGGTGAAGTCTGTTGATATGAGTTTTTGTGAAGACTGTGTTCTTGGAAAGCAAAAACGGGTTAGTTTCAGCAGA
The DNA here is from genome assembly GCA_023531295.1 of Papaver armeniacum. NCBI lineage: Eukaryota > Viridiplantae > Streptophyta > Magnoliopsida > Ranunculales > Papaveraceae > Papaver > Papaver armeniacum. Next base: position 121,456 of record JAJJWW010005999.1, read on the forward strand.
GGAGGAAGAGACTTGAGAATCCCAAAACTTGATTTGATTCACACGGATGTATGGGGACCAATTGATGTAGCATCTCACAACGGATTCCAATATTATGTCACATTTATTGATGATCACTCAAAGAAGGTGTGGCTTTACTTCATGAAGAATAAGTTCGATGTGTATGAAGTGTTTAAGAAGTGGAAAGCTTTGGTTGAAACAGAAACTGGTCTGAAGTTGAAGTGTCTAAGGTCAGACAACGGTGGTGAGTATGACAAAAAAGAATTCTTACAGTTATGTGCTACAAATGGAATTCGTTTGGAGAGGACAGTTCCAAGGACGCCACAGGAGAATGGAGTAGCATAACGTATGAATTGGATGTTGAATGCACGTGCTAGGTGCATGAGGTTGCAGTCTAGTTTGCATGAGACCTTCTGGGCACATGCAATAGAGACGGCTGGCTTATCTAATTAATTGGACACCTAGTAGTCCATTAGATATGAAGATACCGGAGGAGGTTTGGACCGGAAAAAAGGTAAATCTTTCATATTTGAAAGTTTTTAGTTGTGTTGGTTATGTTCATCTTAGTCCCGGTGAGAGGTCTAAGATAGGTGCTCAAGAAAAGAAGTGTATATTCCTTGGTTACGGAATTGACGCTTTTGGGTATAAACTTTGGGACTATGAGGGTCACAAAGTTATTATAAGAGAACTTACATCCTCATCTGCGTGACTTGTATTGTGAAACAAATATGCGAAAATTTCGCAAGATTTATGAATTTTACAATGAAAATAAAAGAAAAAAATACAAGAATAAACAAAAAAGATAGAGGAACCCAACTTTGGCATACACCCTAGTTCGCGAATAAAATTTCGCAAGAGGAAAATGTTAGACCTAAAACGCGTCATTGAAGGGGAGACCTATTACATGACTCAGGGAAAGGTTACACCCTCATGGAGACTTGGGGTTTTTAAACCCATCCAGGAGAGGCGCCTTGGATTCTCAACTTAAGATTATGACTTAGGTTGGGCGACTAAGGTAAGAAGGTCTCTTCTAAGGATTGCAGAACTCGATCAAGGCGCCGAGGTACACGGTTGAGCCAACAGTGCCTGGGGCGTTTGAAGCGTCTTGGCCATTCTTGGCAAATCTTGGCTATGATGCACTCGGCCCGAAGAAAACTCCACTTAGGGTGCTGTCTTGTAACCATGAGCCATATCGGAGAAGGGATAAAAGGCCGCGAAAACAACTGGTTGTTGTAAAGAGACCGGATGGGAGGATCCAACCTTGTATGTTAGAGGTACGCCTCCTTGAAGGGGCAACTATGGGGATGATAAGGGCGGCACCCTCCATTACACTACACCAAAACATCCGATTTGGGACGGATATACGCGTTGCAAATGAATTTCACCAACGCTAATATCTGTTGGGAATATGGCGTAGCAAATTTTGGTGCAACGCCAAAATCCGTTGGTCAAATTAATTTGTGCAACGTATATAAACGTTGGTGAAATAGATTACCAACGTTTGTGGAGCAACGGATTCTTTAATTTGTGCAACGGTTACAAAAATTTAGGCAACGTATTACTCTAATTTTAGCAACACTTATATACGTTGCAAACCCGTTTGAGATAAAAAAATAAAATTGACGATAATTCCAGTGAAAAATAGAATTCGACGATAATTAAAAGGAATTTCTGCACTGAAAATATATTTTGCACATTCATATACCATTGTATATCAACTAAAAGACCCAATACAATCCATCAAGATATACCATTGCAAACTGAATCCTAACCAAACTGAATGCATCACAAGAAACTCAATTATAAGCAAACTGAGAGCAACGAACCCTCTCTGCGATGAACAGGTTTCGTGCACGATACTTCGATACCTAAGTAATGAGCAGTCAACACTAAGACAGTAAGAAGCTGAACATACAATCTTATACAATTAGTGCTAACTATAACAGCTGAACAAAAGTTGAACAGGTTACCCGACCTTTCAAGTCCTTGGAACATCAATTTTACTCTACGAAACCTACACCAAAACAGAAATCATACTTTAGAATTTGCCATCTGACAACAACATAGACAACAATGATGAGCAAAAATAGTGAGTTACTTTCCCAATAAGCACTATGTTTTCTATCAATAGCTTAAAAACAAAGCAACGAAAACATCCACCAAGAAACAATATTTAGGTAAGATTTCAATGTTATTGTTAACCAAATCACAATCTTAACCTTTCTTTGTTTCTTATGCATCCTATTTTTCTATGTCTTTCATCATCCAAAAGCTGGTACTATTTGTTGTTGTCACGCCCCATTCAAAAAGGAGATATTTAATCTAATACATGTCCTAGGTCTGCTTAATTTAAAACATTTCCAGTTCTGGACTCGTCAAGTTTGCTTGACAAGTGTATCATACAATACAAAGGTAAAATCTAGTTGGCATCTAAGATAGCCATCACCTCAAAAAAAATGTACACACAAAACATGTTTAAGACCACTGCTAAGATACTCCAAGGTACCAACTTGAAATTACTCACTCGTGCTAGACGTAATACTCGCCTTCTCCTGTTCCGTTCTCGGTTGTAGTAGATTCACCTAGTACCAAAAATGACATCAACATGAGTACAGCCCAGCGGGAATTTACATATCAACGTCATCAGTTACAGATGATAGCTAAAATAAGGAAATGGTAAATTAGATATCACCTCAAAATATTTTAAGGAAAGCAAAGTATGAATGGTATAAAAGCGATGTATAATATTCAATCTAGTAATTTCACTCACATATTTTAGTAATCCAACCTAAAAAACAATCACTAACACATTCATGCAACAATGGCAGGATGTATATGTCTGTAAACTCCAACAAAAAACACCTATGCTGGTCAAATGATGATCCCTCTAATGGCAGGTAAAAATAGGGATGGAGATATACTAATGCAAGTGCAAATAGCTTTTAAGATGCAGCAAATTTTAGCAATTGATAAGCATTTATCATCATCACTAAAATCTAGATGCACAACTGCCGATGGATGAGAGACGAAATGTTTCACTGAGTTGAGAAAGTGTAATTAGCACAACTATTGGAATGTTGCAAACTTCAAGTGCAAACTGCTCAAGGAAACCACAACATGGAGATTTGGTTAAATGCCGCAAACAGCGAATTAGCTATGCATATACATTTAAGAGATTGGATAGATTTTAGCACCGTGGTAATGACTCAATGAAACCTTTATTTGGTCATTGCTGCTAAAACCATCAAGTTGGTTAAGCAGTTCCAACATTGTCCGTTGTACTTCACTATCTCCATTGGTCACTGTAATAAAACAAAAATAGAGAAGGAAGGAGAGTATAAGCATGTTACAGAGAAGTACAAAATTTAAACTATCTAGAATTTACCCCAAAGTGGAAACACATACAACAAAATTCGTTTGAGACATAAACATCACTTACCTATCAAAAAAATTTGGGTGATGCCTGTTCTAGGAGGTCTGTACAATAGAACTACTTTGGATGGTCTGACTCCTATTTTCTTAAACCTGTCTACGTGAGTAATTGGAAAAAAATTTGCCTCTTTAAGTTCTTGAATCTTCAAAACATCATAACTTTCATTTTCAGTCAAACCAGTGAATTGTGATCATTATCCACATAATAAATGTGCAGCAGTTCACAATAAAAAATGTACCTGTAGTTCAAGGCCCCCAATATCATTGTAGTCTTTTGTTGGTTTTTCACCATTATAATGTCAACAACTCTCTATAGCCCTGGAAACAGAGAAAAAATAAACTCATTTTAGTTTCATACTTGTTCTCTAAAGATGGACGTTTGTCAAATTCAAAAGTTAAAATTAGTTCAGTAGATCACAGGGTAAGTTTACCAATAAAGTAAGTTGCATACCTTGACTCGATCAACATCAAACAAGGGTCGAGCAAGTGCATCTCTATTCAGGATCTGAGAAACAAATTCCATAATAGGTAAATTTTATTTTGATATGGTCGTCTCTTAATAACAAAAGAAAAGAACACTCTGCAAATTATTGAAATCTCTATAAGCGTTTGCATATGAAATTAAATGTAGTTTATGTTTCTTGTTAAAAATCTTATGTTTGACCAATAATTTAGGAACCGTACTAAATTGACAAGCCATGCCAAAAATAAATGGATTTGCAAAAAGATAGTGAATATGTTACGTATATTTGTTTCCACTAATCCGAAATCTTTTTAAAAGAGATGGAGAACTGAGAGAGACTTTCTAAGAAATTTCCACGACCACAAAGAAGAGATATAGAACAATCAGCTAGCCGCACAGTTTGAAAAATATTAGTATACTTGATTTGGATATAATAATTGTCATTCTGAAAAATGTCCATGAAAAATGTGATCCTTATACTTATACGCGTGGATGGCATAATGATTCTAAGATAAATACTTCATGCATAGTTCTACGGGACACAAAGATCAAATATACTGAGTTGAGATTTAAACCTTAGTTGCGCTTAAATAATTTAAGCTTCATTCTGCTGTTGATCAAGTATTGTTCATACATAACCAATTATCAAGTTTACATACATAACCAATTATCCTTGAGATTTGCACAAGTGATCGAACCAAACTAAATACATATACTAATAACCAGTACTAAAAGTCACCTGAAATTGGTGATACAACCAGCGGAATTCAGCATCTGCAGCTGCCCGACATGTAATAGGAACAACATCCGACACCTATTTCCAAAAAGCACCAAGAACTCATAGTCAAGCAACATAGGAATGTAAATTTATATTCAAGAAGGTGGTATGCAATATAGAAAGATTCATGTTGTTATGCAACAAGGAGCAGATGCCAAATTCAACATTGCTAATATTTTGAAACAAAATAAATAAGGACCCACTAAATCAGCATTGATTGAGGTAAGCCACTCTACTTCTGTTGCCAAAATAGAAGCCCGAGGCAAGACTGCAGTCATTCTATCTTCGTTTTTATATACTGCGAAGAAAAGACCTAGCAAATAACTGGCAAGGCCCAGTCCAATAACCGACCGCATCACGACTCCGCCTCTGCTAGCTAACATAAGCACCTGCCACCAAAGTTCTGGCTATAGAACCTTCTTCCATTCTGTCCGTTCACAACTTCGTCACTCACCGACCACAACAGCTTAATCTATTCTTCCTGGTCATTAACATTTCTCGACATTCACGGAAGCTATGACAGGAACTACTACATAGCCGAGATAAAAGGCAGATTCGCACAACAGTTGCTCACTCCATTGACTGCACAGCTCAAGACCAAACAAACCAACACCCATTCTTCATCTTCTTATCACTGCCAATCGAACAGTCACGCCTTGGCTTCCTTGTTCATAGCCATCGCAGCAACTCTTACTTCAATAAACTGCAGTCTGTATCATTTCAGCCAGTGTATACAACACCCACTTCTTACTATCCATCTCAACTTCTAACTTCTTAACTTCCCATCTCGACCGATTAATCGACTCAACCACAAACACCACTGCCTTAGTTTTCAGCTCCATACATAGCCAACTCCGTCTCGTCTCAGCAACAACTGACATACATGCCATCATCACCCACGAGCTTCCATGTCCAACTCTCGGCACCTTCCTGTTCACCGGCTGCAACATCTAAGCAACTACAACACCTTTCTTGATTTTCGATCCCTTAACTTCACTTATTTCCTTCTGACCAGCTCCACCAACGGAACTTAGCTTTGCTTCCAATCAATCTTTTGCCGTCGAACCTTCCCAATTGAATAGCAAAGAACTAGTTCGAATGCATCTTCTTTCTTCGCACAACAGCACCACGACTGCAACCATCTCTGCCTGTACTTCATTTTACGTCCAACCACAGCACCTTCACTTGGACAGAACCCCTCATACGAATTCAGTTAAACCCACTCGTCAAGCCAATACTTCCATTTCTTAATCACTGGCATATGCTAGCAAGCTGCAAGGACTCTCATTTGTCTTCACAGTCCCAAACTCATTTGAACATTATTAACCCATGCCGAGATTGGGTAAAACCATCACTGTTCTTTGCACTTCTCGTTAGCACTTCTTGCCAAACTTTGTAAAACTTCTCATTGTACAAGCCAACTGCTACTTCAATTAAACACACAGAACTCCATCTTATTTGGATGCATTCCCGCCTAAATTGTTTTTTCGTACCAACTGATTTGTCTCCCTGCACCAAGCTAAGCCAACTACGACCACCAGTTTCTTCTCTCACTAAACCAGCTATCAAACAGTCTACACCATTCTTCTTCAATCGCACTTCGCATTTTCTCCATCTGTATTTCAATGACTCCACCTCCGTTACAGCAGCTGCTCAAAAATGATGCTCAGACACCTTCTCCTCTTGTTGTTTCGATGAGAAATGGAGATGAAGATACTGATCGAGATTAAAGCACAGAGTTGTTGTGGTGGCAGAAATGACACGCCCCACTTATCTCTTAGCCCATCAGGTGCTTTACCAAAAACAAAGAACTTTAGCCCACTATATTCTCTTCTGGCGTGAGCGGGTATGTGGTGCTAACGTACATTGGTTGCTCATAACTAACCATCTATCATATATGCCTTGAGTGGCAGCATTACCAATTTTAGTCCCAACCGCCATTTAAGCTCATGCTTTGATAGTTTATTTTCCGGGATGTCGGATCCGCTTTCACTTTCTACAAAATCACTAAAATGGTATCATTAGTAAAAATATCGAGAACTAACTAATATAAATATGGGTATAATATGTAGCATATACGTGCTTATCACCTACTTTACGCCAAAGACACATCATTCAATGCTCACAGGACCCTGGATAATAACTGCACAGACTAGGGCATACTACTTCAGTTACGTCAACACTTGGTTAGTGCTCAGCTTACGGACCTCCTAGCAACTCCAAATTCCAGCCAAGGTTAACTTATTTTCCCTCCTTGCCTTCAAAACCAGCTACACACTCCGTAAAACAGACCACCCGCACCATGGCAGCAACACAAGCTCAAAACTCAACCAAAACTCCCGCAAATTCCAGTAACTTTGCTGCCATTTACAAACCCAAGATACCAATGACATAAACCTCCTTGTCCTTGTCTATCTTACTATGTTCTCAATTGAGTTTTAGTAAACTCCATCGACTGCTCCACTATGGAAAACATCACACATCAACTCTAACACACATACCACTTCATTGGTTGATTTGACTTCACTGAACAAGCTCAAACCAAACTGCACTTTTCAGATTCAAAAACCCATTTGAGCTTAGTTGTCCTTCTCTGTATCGACTGCCAATAACCCTCTTCCTTCTTACCGACTTCTAAGACTCGTCTCAATCCAGCGCAGACACCAGAATATTGCAAGCAGCCACACAAACCATTGCAGCAACAACCCTTGCGGACAGATTGTTGGTTGACAAGAAGATGAAGATTCGGGCTTTTTATCGAACAACCAATGTGCCATTCTCATCTTGTTGTAGCATTGAATTTCTATAGCTTTTAAACTCACCCAAACACCTGTGAATTCAATTCACAGTAAACCCATAATTCATAAACCATTTAACATTCATATGTATTCACATCAGATCCTAATTTAACCATCGGCAGCACCATTACATTCTCTAGTTCAATTATTCTTGAAACTACAAAGCAGAGGTTCATCACTTGAACCCAATTCGGCCTGCAATAACTGGAGTTACAACCACCACACAAACTCGATCTACTGATTCACCCCAATTACTTAATGGAATCCATGTCTTCAACAGCTTCTCTCGGCTGATTCATAACTCCAGCATTTGACCCAAATCTCCATTGAAATATGTAGCACAAACCACACTACCAACACCTGCTACCACCACCAAACATTTAAAACACCAAAAAACTGAAATCAAAAGAAGTACATGCTTTAAAACTATATCAAATAGCAAAAGGTAATAAAATTTGCAAATTCTTTACAAAATACTACCAAAGAAAAGACGTTATTCACAAAATCAAGCAATGATAACAAAAATAGGTAAACAAATAGGGTTTATACCTGGTGGAATGTTCTTCTTGTACTCAGCTCTGTAGGGTTGCTTTGATTTCGGGAGAAAATTTAACTAAATCTAGGGTTACAAAATTAGGGGTTAAAAAATTCTGATTCTGAGATGATTCAAAGATGCGGTTAGGATTAGGTTTCGAAATCAGGCGTGATTTGGTGATGAGAGTTGTATGGATACGAAGGCTATCAATCTCCCTCTCATACAGAAAACAAGTGAGCTGAAATGAGATGATGTTTTTGGTTCAATCCAGGGTTATAAAAGAGGGGTTTTCTTTTAGATCTGATATGTGGGTTCGATATTGAGATGGGGTTTGGATTATACTTTGATTTGTGAGAGTTGAGATTGAATCTCTGTGATTTTCAGAAGGGAGTTTAGGAGGAAGATCCGCAAAAAAAAAAAAAAAAAGATCCGCAAAAAATCTCTCCTCAAATCTAAATAAAATATTTTGAAGTTAAAAAAAAAAACAGATAAATAAATAAAAACCCTTGAAAATACCCAATTTAGAACAACCCTTGGATCGCAACCTATATCAACGGTGCACAAATTACTCTCAATTATTAAGAGTTAATTTATAAATGGTGCAACGGATATTTTATTGTGCAACGTATATTCGCGTTACTCCGTCTGCAACGTCTATATCCGTTGCACATCAAATTATTCTGGTGTTGCAAAAACTAGGATTTGGTGTAGTGTTAGGGAGCTGATAAGTGTCTAAAGACGCAAATGTCATGAGAATTTTTACTCATGGGAGTATTAAGGCTTGTCATATTTGAGCAACGATCCTACAGAGGTAACAATACTAGAGAAAGATAAGACAAAATCAATGGGTCGATGCACGAAAGTGTAAAGACGTCCTGCAATTTCTTCGCAAGACGGAAATGTCATGGGGCTTTATGTTCGCAAGAATATTCAGGCCTGTCATATTGTCGCATGAAAAATATCCTGATGAGGCAAAAATACAAGAAAATGATAAGGCAAGATCAATGGGTCAATACACAAAAATGTAAAGACGTCATGCGATTTTGTCGTAAATATAAAGAGTGGCAAAATAAGACCTTTACTTAGGAAGGGAAGATAAGACCACACAAAAGAATAATATTGAATGGAATTTTGGGAAAATCCCAAGATACATATGATAGCGAATTTAACATAGCGAGATTTCGCACAGAATATTGTACAACATTGCGGCATGATTAATCTCTCATTTGAAAACAAATAACAAAGAAAAGTATGGGAATGCTTAACAGAGGAAAATGTTATTTGCTTCCACCTGATAGATTAATGCATATATGTTGATTACACTAATCTTTGATTGTTATTGCGAACAAAGGTTGCTTTTCTAATATATGTAGGTAAAACAAGAAGAATATAAGTTATATTGAGAAATTTTGGAAATTAGAGGAGATTGCAGTGAAAAATTTACATAAAGATCAAAGAATAAAAGATGTAGAGATGTTACAAAAAGACGAAAAGCTAATGAAGAAAAGGGCAGTTATTTCTTGTTCGATGCTTCTTCCTCGCCAATGTATTCTTCAATTTCTTATTCTTCTTCTTCACTATCGTCACTATACGAAATGTCTGGAAGTGATACATTCGAAGGAATTTCATCTGAGAGGCAGGGATACATAGAGTGGGAAATACGGTTATCATCGCAGACTCTAGATAGTTTGGTTGCGAAATTTAAGTATGTCATTCTGGAAGTTGGCAACGGTGAGCTTCAATTGATTCTTGAGTCGATGGCATTTATCGTTGCGAATAGATAAATCTTCTGCGAGTTCTATCTTTTCTGCTTCAAGAGATTTAGTTTGAGTCTCAAATTCTTTTGCAAAAGTCCTTCTCAGCCTCTGCGAATATACAATAACATGTCAATAACTCAAGCAAAGGTTATGAAAAAGGATAACCAGTAAGAAAGTTAAAGTTATCAACCTTCTCTGTTAGAGATCATATCTTTGATCAAGGATGAGTGATCAGCTTGGAGACTCATATTTACACCTAAATTATTTTTGGCATCATCTAATATTTTCGCAGCCCAAGCGAATTCATCATCATTATTTATAAGAAGACGAGAACGAATCTGATTTTCTCTCGACAAAAATGGCATTCTTATGATTAACTTCATCTCGTTCAAGCTGGATTTCGAGAAGAGTTTTATGAAATTTCTCTAAAGCTTGAGCACCTTGACTAGTGATGCGATCTTTATCATCTATAAGATCACTGATTTTAACTCTTATCTTGTTAATCTCATATTTGGAGTCAAGATAGCGGCGTTTTAAGTCGTGAGCTAATTTTAAACTGCTTCTATGGTCAATTTCTAAGAGATGGAATTGGGATCTGAGTTCGTTTAAGGAAAGAGAATTTGTTTTATCATTGGCATAACTGTTTAAAGAAATATTAAGACGTTCAAGAAGGGTATCATCATCCATAGTGTGGGTAAAGGTGCGAAGAAAGGTGGCTTCATCATAAAGACCGTAAATGTCTGCAAAAATGATTAATCAAATATGGGAAAAACTATGGGAAGAGGATTAGAGGAGAAGAAGAAATACTACTTACCATAAAGTTGGTCATTCGCCTGTTGAAGGCTGGATATTTTGTTTTGTTGAGTGGAGGAATCTATCTCAAACTGTTTGTTCTTCTTGCGAAGTTCAACGATCTCAGCTTCTAGCTCTTCATTTTTGCTGCGAGATTCCTCTACCATCTTATTAAGCTTGGAGTTCTTCTTTTCAACGCTCTCATATCTTTTAACTAAGTCAGAGGCAACTGCATAAGCAGCCTTCCCATCCTGCGAAAGAATAAAAGAAAAATCAAGGTAAAGTATAAAGTGTGGATTATAATTAACAACGAGTTAGAGGAATGAAGGTTTACCAGAATACCAAGCGAGTTTAGAAAACTTGGAGTAACATATCTGGAAACACCGTGAAGGGATTCATTATCATCTAAAATAGGGGCGTCACAGATGTTCACAAGAGCACGACAAGTGTTAGTTAAAGGAATGTTTCCTATCCCTTGTAGACAGTGACGGAGCCAGACTTTTTCCCAAGTGGGGGTAAATTCATATGGTAAAAGTCTGTATATACTAGCTGGTATGCGGCCGAAGGCCGCCCGATTTTTTTTTTTTGACATTTTATTGACTTTTTAGTATTAACTAAGTGAAAATCAAATCATAAAAAATTTGGATTTAAATTAGATATTGTAATTTAGATCGTTTGCATGTTTTTACGTCATACATATGATGCATTTGTATTAATTTTACATGAAGTTTATAATTTTGACCCCATTAAAAATAAATTTTCAATTTTATCAAGCATATTTGCCCCCACAAGACATGTAAATTAAAAAAATTATAAGCATATATGGATGGGATTTCAAAAACAAGTGGGGTCGACGAACCCCATTTGTCCCTACATCCCTCCGTCCCTGCTTGTAGAGAATCAGAGAATATGCTGACAATTGCACCATAGACGATTCAGGAGAAGAACTCTCGTTTGCGAAAGAAGTTTCAAATTCTTCATCCATACTTTCATCTGATTGAAGATTTGAAAGAGAGGGAGAGTGAAATCTTCGTTTCTTTGAAGATGGGACAGTTGATTTCTCCTTGCGAAGAGCACCTTTATCCTTACCTGTAATTTTTGCAACCTTGATAGGTTCTTCAGTTTCTGGAACAATTCCTATTTCAACCTGCGTACACGCATGAACATAAGAAATACAGGCAACAATATTGTTATGATAATGCAAAATATTATTTCTTACTTCATCCGTGATCGCACGCAATGTTTTTAAGACGCTTGCTTACCGAGATTTGTTGTAATATTTTGTCAGCTTCACAATCTGAAAATTTGGCAAGATAAAAAAAGAATGGAATAGGAATAAATGGAGAATCACATACTGACCGAAGTTTGGAAGCATACCTCTACGTTCTTTTCGGGCCACATAAATACCCAAGCGAGATTTTCAGGTAGCATGATAGAAACAGAGATGTACGGTCCCTTCAGAGTTAATGGGAAGACACACCATTTGTCATCTTTTGATTGGCGTGGAGTTTTGTTAGTGACAGAATGCCAATCAATATCTTGCATTAGCATCTTTTCGCTAGCAACATTTTCTTTCGTCTTCAAGCGAACCCCCCAGCGAGTGCTTTCTTTCTTCATAGTAATTACTTCATAATTCTCAAAGGAAATCTCCACAATGTATTTCTCAGGGATGATTTCTAAGTCAGCAAATTTATGATCTCTAAGTTTCGACGGGGAAAGAGATCCCAAGCCTGCACCACGATACGAAAACTCTAGTATAAGTCAGATGCAGTGTCCATACAGTTCATAGATGGCTCGCGAAAAATTCCCATGGGAAAGGATTTCGTAAAACAATGGAAAACTAGGATTATAAAGAGGGATAGGAAGACCAGCAAGGAGTTGGCCGAGCGAGACTATAATTTCTTCATTGCTACACTGATGATCAGAAAATAATTTAGCAGAAAGAATGGATTTAGGGCCATGATCGGGAATGGTAGGCAATGTAAAACCTTTCTCTTTAAAGTCTTTTTGAATTTCTTCAAATTCAATACCATATTTACGACCACTTGGAGGCATTTTTGAGTATGGGAATGGAGAACAAGAAAAGATTTAAAATTTTGCAGTAGCAGGAGCGGAACTTGCGGAAGAACAATGAAGAAAAGTTGTAGAGAAAATAAAAAGGAAAGTAAAAAGAAAGCAAATGAAGACAAAGAAGGACATATATAGAGGGAAGGAAATCTCGAGAAGATAAACTAATTAATGCGAAGAGATGATGTGAACGGTTGAGAAATGACGGTTATTAAAGACGTGTCAAGAAAGGAATGGTAAAAGAAACACGTATAATTTATTTCGCGGGAATCAAGGAAGGTTGTCGGTGGAAAAGGATAGTGAAAAATGAGCGGTTGCGACATTTAGAGATAGAAATTCTCATATCATTCTCTTCTTCGCAGAGAAGACATGAGAAGAGGCAAGATGTAGGAATAGAATCTCGCAACAGTTATATCTCAGCGAAGCTTTAACTAAACGATGGTTGCGAAGATCATCGCAGAGTGTTAAAGAAGTGATGTAGCGAGTGACGTCAGCTTAGTCATAAGGAAAGTGTGAAGATTCTGCGAAGATTGGGATTACCCTACGAAGAAAAACCTTATAAGCTTGCGAGAATAACGCAGATCAGATCCGGAAATAAAGGCTGGCTTAGTTGTCATCCACTATGTAATACCCTATATAAAGGACCAAGCAAAGTCGAGATGGGAGAAATCTTTTTGAGAGTGATAGGAGAACAAATAGGAGAGAGAAAGTCCAGAGTCATTTTGATTTCCTTGTATTCTTATTATTTTTGTAAAATTCATCAAAAAGATAAATAAAGTTTTGTGAATTGATCATGGAATTTGATTAGAACATTGTATAATCTTGGAGGGGTGTGGTTGTAGGAAATCCTGCAACCACAGGAGTAAAGAGTTTTTTTTCGACGGTTACATATCACAAGCAGTTGGCTTTACAAAGAGTGGTAGGCTTCTGTGCCATGGGTATGGGAAAATTTATAGTTACGATCCAAAAGCTTCATCTGCCAAAATGGATGTGAGTTTTGGAAAGTATATTTCTGAAACAATCCCTCACAAGAATACTTTTGTTTCGTCAAAGAATTAGGAGAGATGGACACAAAAATAATGGAATACGTTGAGACGGCAAGTTCAGTCGAGGAGACAGAAAACAATGACACCAATGAAGAAGGCGCAGAACAAAGCCAGCGATCCCTAGGTAAGTATAATATAGTTTACCTTCTTTAAAAATTTTAAGCATTTAAAGATTAGATATCAATGGATCATTTCTGAATCTTATTAATTTACAATATGTGCTGATCTTATATCTTGTATACATTACTCCCATAGCTTTTTATTGCTGTGCATATTGTGCATTTCATGATTTAGTCTTAATGGAGAATGGAACGCTAACTTTGATAAACTTATTATCTCGTATAACAACGTAAAAACTGATTCTGAGTAGTTTGTGGAGCAAAAATCGTGGGAAACAGAGAGTTCTTCCAGTAATACTAGGCTCTTAGCCTTATAGGAAATCTATTTTGATTCTTAATTTTCAGCTGATATTCTCTTAATTGTCATTATGAGATTTAGTGTATGACATTTGTTGCTAAATGAAGAAAAACAGTGCTTTGGATAGGAATCAACAGAAAGGTTGTGTCCACTAGTCAGTAAATTTCATAAGATACCTCTCACTTTGCTTACATTTGCGTGACAGATTATTTTGCCAAAGTGAGGATTTTGACATCCTTTTTGGTTGGATTTTTGGAATTTGAGATTAGATAACTAGTTATGTTTTCTGAATCTTGACAATATTATACTGTATCATGTATATGAATTTCTCTTACAGCTTCTTACTACGAACTATGTTTGGCTAATTGCACATTTTGTGGTTTACTTTAGCTAGCCATGACTAGAATGTAACTCTAGCTTTAGGAAACTTATTTCTTTTTGTGAGAAATTAGAATGGATTCCTAGAAGTATTTGCAAAAATATCCGCGGAAACTGATAGATTTCGAGTAGCCCTAGGCTCTTATCCTTCAAGCAATTCCGTTTGGTAGTCCTGCAGTTATATTCTTTTGGTGTTGTCATTTCGAAATTTAGTGTGTGACTTTGAGTTGTTGAACTTGTTGGATCAAAGAAACCAATGCTTTGTATAGGAAAACATAGGAAAGTCGTCTTCATTAAACTATGGTTTGTTAGCCTAATAAACTCTACTTTATATTTTATTTTGGCGTTCCTTGGTATTTGGCTACTTTTAAGCAGTCTTCCTTCTCTCATTTGGTTAAAACCAAACAGAGTAGTTATCGGGAGTATGTGTCAGTTTAGGTCTCCCTCATTCCTAACTTGGGACCCAGGTGATTCTTCTTGATTTGGTGTCGTCAATTTCTGCCATTCATCTCCTAATCCTTCCCTTGCACAACAACACTGGCCTCCACCACAACAAGTCCATTTTAAGATCAATGTGGATGCTTCTCACTTTAACTCAACTTATTTGATATTGTAATGCTAATTATAAATGTTGTTGCAGGAACATATGTAGGAGCCGACTGACTTCTGACGAGAGTCAGGAATGCACAACAAGCAGAAGCCTGGCAATCTTGAAGCAACTAGTTAGTTACTTATCAGCCGTAAAACCTTGCATCCTCCTTGGCAAAGTAGGACTCTTATAAATCAATGTAAGTTAATGTTTTCTTAGTATCCTAGTTGGTCATTGACTCCCTTGTTCTTGTAATAAAAGTGATGTTGTTCTAGTGAAACATTTAAGAACTACACTGACAAACGATGAATGGGGAAATCATGACTTAACAAATCTTTCCAGTTATTTCTGTTGTTTTGTGGTAAAACCAAAGAAAAGAAAGGCATCAGACAGAGTTTAGATTGTAATAGGTTTCTGCAATACAGAAAACCTAAGATTAACTATGTTTATATAGGTGTTTTACATTGCTTGACGTACAGGACATTCCTAATAGAACCACACTATATACAGAAGGAAAACAATTACAATAGGAAATAAAAACAAAGTTTTCCTATTCTCTAACACCCTCCCTCGATCTAAGCGGGTGGTCGGAGACAGTAAGCTTAGAGCGTAGAAAAGAGAAACGGTCTCTTGAGAGACGTTTAGTAAAGACGTCTGCAATCTGATCCTTAGAGCAAACAAAACGAACAATAAGTTGACCACGTTGAACCCTTTCGCGAACAAAATGATAATCGATTTCAATATGTTTAGTACGACCATGAAAAATAGGATTCATGGTAAGATAGGTAGCACCAAGATTATCACACCATAAAACGGGAGGAGTGCACACCGAAATTTGAAGTTCTTTGAGTAGAGACTCAATCCACATGAGTTCAGCAGTAGCAATAGCAAGCCCTCGATATTCAGCCTCGGTACTAGACTTAGAGACTGTTTTGTGTTTTCGAGCACTCCATGAAATGATATTCGATCCTAAGTAGACACAATAACCGCTAGTGGAACGTCTATCAAGTGGATCACCAGCCCAATCAGCATCCGTATAGGCTTGAAAACTAAGTTTCAAAGAAGAAGAAGGTCGAAGAGTAATACCTTAAGTAGAAGTACCTTGCAAATATCGCAGAATTCTCTTAACAAGAAGCAGATGCTGGTCAGTAGGATGTTGCATAAACTGACAGACTTTATTAACCGAGAAAGCAAGTTCAGGGCGTGTGATCAACAAGTATTGAAGACCTCCAACAAGACTCCGATATTCAGTAGGATTTTTCAAAGGAACTCCACCTTGCGGATTTAAATCAGTAGAGGTAGTAAAAGGAGTACTCACAGGCTTAGCTCCTTGCATATTGGAACGCTCTAATAAATCCTCTATATACCGACGCTGAGAGAGAAACAAACCATTAGGTGTTCGGGTAACTTCAACACCGAGGAAAAGAGACAGCTCACCAAGATCTTTGAGTGCAAATTCCTTGTGAAGAGTGCCAATGAGATGTTGTAAATAAGAAGAAGAGGAGCCTGTTAAGATAATGTCGTCAACATACACCAGAAGATAAGTAACTTCACTGGATGAACGACGAATAAACAAAGAAGAATCTGCCCGAGAAGTAACAAAACCAAGTTGTTGTAAAAACATGCTAAGCCGATTGTACCACGCCCTTGGTGCCTGTTTGAGACCATACAACGATTTATGCAAACGACAAACATGATCAGGATAATTTGTATCAGTGTAACCCGGAGGTTGCTTCATATAAACCTCTTCCGTAAGAAATGCATTCTGAATATCAAGTTGTCGAATAGGCCAGGCAGATGTAAGATCCAAAGTGAGAACAATACGAATTGTGCAAGGCTTGATTACCGGACTAAAAGTTTCTCCATAGTCCTTCCCTTCACGTTGATGAAAGCCTTGTGCTACTAGTCTAGACTTACGTCGTTCAATAGTGCCATCAGCATGTCGTTTGACACGAAACACCCATTTACAGCCTACCACGTTCATACCCGGAGTACGTTTAACATAAGACCAGGTGCCATTCTGGATAAGTGAATTATATTGATCATCCATGGATCTACGCCATTTAGGATCTTGCTTTGCCTGTGAATAACATGTCGGCTCAAAAAATGCATCAGTAATTTTTGCATATTTTGAAGCTAAAAGAGCTTTTGGTTTGAAAATACCGTGATTGTGATTGTATTCTAATCCTGACCAAATGTATGTAGAGTGTAGAAAAATAAGAGAAGCAATTGATACAGGTGATGAAACTATTAAAGACGGAGCCTGAGTAGTTTGTGCAGTAGTCCTAGGCTCCTAGCCTTCTAAAATAGATATTCGATTCTTGGTACTCTCAGCTGATATTCCTTTTACTTCTGTCGTTTCAAGATTTAGTGTGTGATTTTCAGTCGATGAATTCGTTCAGTCGAATAGATGGGAAACAACATAAAAATTGTCTTCAGGAATCAATAAACTTCCCTCTCTAGGGTCTGCAATTTATACATTTTGGTGGTTATCTGATTTTGCCAACCTGGAATCAGTGGTGAGATTGCTGACGTAGTGTTTAGTCTCATCATGTATTCGCTCTTACGAGAATTGTGCAGCTCTATGATACGTTCCCTAATTTCTATCATTGATTCATTATGATCTACAATGTTCATCACTTCATCTCCAGAAGTGCTGTGAATGTAGGATTTATTCAGCAGTAGGAAGGAATTCTTCGGCAGACATACAGACTGCAATTATTTTGTTATTCTATTTGACAATAGTGCACCCTTTTAGCATTATTCACTATGGAGTCAGTGGCTTATTAGCCATTAACTGTCGATTGATCACTTGTTAAATTTTACTACCCTTTTCTATCTCAGTGGCTTAGTAACTTACCCATTTCTCCATCTGCAAGAAAAGAGAGAGCTTTTAATAGTGTTGCTAAGTGTCACACGCCCATTTAATCGCCTAAAATTTTCATGGGACCGGCAATGATTGTGGTTCAGTGACTCAACATCACCCAAAATCATTCAGCCTTGCATACTTGCATCAAAGTATGCATCTGCCTTCACTCTAAAGGCTTTGCACAACGGAAGTCTTCATCTTCTTTCTCTCTAACTCTTCATGCCCCCATAAGCATAAGAGGTTCTGCCATGTACTTAACCAATTCTCACACAACATCAGCAACATAATGAACACAAAGGATACTGCAACAAACTCATTTTATTGCACTAAAGGAAGATTACAAAACTCGTCCAACTCATGGACCAAAACAGGCCATTCACCCTCTTGGTGAATGCCTAAAACTCTCTCTACATGAGACTAACTCTCTCCTATGTAGCCTACTGATTTTTCCCACTCCTTAGGACTATTTATACAGTAGTTACAATGGCCAAAACCGTGCACAACACTTGCACACGCATGGAACAGCCATGTGTCCCATCAGGTAGTTTCCATAACCGCCAGCTTGCTTTTCCAACTGCCACCTTTTGTGTTGTCAAGCCAATAGATGCCACACCTGTTCTTGGTGGTTATGAACACTCTGCTAAGGCTATGAACTCATTTCATAAGCCTTCTAACTTGTCTCGCACCTTTGGCACGCTTGTGAAGCCAATAATCAACTTATAACCGTCACTTGAGCCGTATTGCACACTTTCTGTGCCATACTGGATTTTGTCTTGCGCCAACGTTCAGCCCTCTTGGCCCTGCATGCTTATCATTCTAAACTCATGCACGAATATTCCTTAAGCTTCAAACATCGATGCCAGCTCCTTAAGCTCACTCTAGTTACTCATGCGTCATATATGCTTCACTTCGCCAATTAGCTTGACAATAGTAATGCAACTCTTGCATTACCAACTTTTTTGCATTATTCAAGCTTTGGCCAACCTTGAATATATGCCATAGACCAACTCTTAGTCTATTCTTCACTCTTGCATCCTCCTTGATCTTGGGCCAACTCAATTCCATGGATATGCATCGATGCCAACATCGCATGTTGCATCTGTCACTTTGGCCATGTCTTGCCAAACCTTCAATGAAGCTTCATTGTGTCGGCCAATAAGCTTCATCACTTAGCCAAATGTGTTTACAATGTAATGCTGCACTTGTATTACATTGGCCCTGTGGGTTTATGCCATTCTTGACACTTGCCAGTCTATTCAGTAATACCGCTATTATGGCTTGCGTTGCGCTATTATAGCTTCGCATTGCACCATTACGGCGGAACTCTGACTTGTCCTGCAACTCAATGACGCACAATCATCGTGCGCCACTTGCAACACTGTAATAGACCTCCCCCACCTAATCCGTTCAACGCCCTCGTTGAACGCAACAAAGTATACTCGTTATACTTGTTCTCTGGCCTTGTACGCTTCTGAGCCCTTCTCAGAAATCAACAAACTTTGTTTGGCCTTTTTCTTTTCTTGCCAAAACTTTTATGCCTAGTACCAAATGCCATCACTTAGCTTACTGCTTTGCCATTGATCCTACTGACTTGCACTGTTGTTGTCACGTTGGCCTACGCTCCAACTTCAACTACAATCGCATATCAATACCCAAGTGCAACGTGGAAATTCTTCTTGCCAATTCCCTGAATTGTGCTTGAACTTCGCATGAATCATTTGCGCCTAAGTGTACGCAAGCAATGATTCTTCCCAACTGATCACACTGATCATTTCCATTGTCTTATGCCTCCATTTTCCGACTTTAGTTGCACCGCGCAACATAACAGGACTTATACAAGACTTGACTTCAATTCTTCAATCATATGCGCCTACGCAAAATCATGCCATGCCTTAAGGTATGCACTGTATGATTCCATACCACTCTTGGTATGCGCCACAATCTATAACCTTTGCTGCACTTTGCAAACTTTAGGACTTTCACTAGATTTGGCCTCCAAATCATATTACAAACTTCACCTTCTTGGACTTGCATCATTTGTATGCCAAAGAACTTGCACCTTGTTATTCTTTGCTTGCATTGTCGCAACATCATGATTAAAATGCATGACTCTGGTATAGTCATGACTTAGGATACCCGTGACATCACAACGCCTCTTTGGGCCAGGCATCCTCTTCACGTGCCTTTGAAACCAGCAATTTAAGCATCACTTGCTCTTTCAAACTACTACGCTTTAATGTAGCGGAAAAACAACATCATGTTCTTCCTAACATGTACTTGATGGACTTACATCTTCATTCTTGCTGCGTTACTCCATGCATTCGCTGCCAAATGCCTTCGCACTTCCACATAACTCTCAACAGCAAACTCGACTATGCCACCAACTCCTATTTGCTTCTTTCACTTTCAGCGTCTTTCTATTGCATATTTTGGCTTAATATGCTGTGTAGCATCTTCCACGTGAACTAGCTTTACTTTGAAAAAAAGAGGCAAGATCTTTCACTTCAAATACCCTCATTCACTACTACCTTACATAGAGAGACTTCATTCCAACACCAAGGTCCACTCGACCTAAACCGAAAGTATACTCAAACTTGAGCAAATACTGCGCTAACCGATTGCAACTTGTAAGACCTAACAAGCCTTGTAATACCGACTTCAACTTCGCTTCTAAGCAACAAAGGAAGCGAGACAAAGACTCTTGTCCCCAATGTAGCAATACACTTTGCCACATGCACTCTTCCAACTATCAACGTTCGTATGCCACTCCCATAACGAAGCACACTATAATTGACAATTAGTTGAATACTCCTTTTAGACTGATGTTATCATTTGGCTTTAGCTTTCGTGAAGATTTCTTCAATAATGGCCACATGCCATCATTATGCATCACCACCACTTTGTCCTTATCTTTCCCGCATCCACAATTTGCCTAACTTGCATTTCTTCACGCATTATGCATTCTGGACATGCCCAAATCCCACTTGGCGCATGCTACTGTTGCATACATGCTATGCCAATTAACACCCAAATCTTGACACAAACTTGTGCACCTTTGCACAACTGGAACGGACTTAACTTGGTGATTCTGAGCATCACCATAGAGCTAAGCAAAGTCATCACTCAATGACTTCCGCGGATAAACACTTCGGACAATCTTAACAAGGCACAATCCTTGCAAATGAGGCGCCACTGCCTACGTTCCATGAAGCAAGAATGCCGCATTCTTCTTCAAACTTGGAACTCATTTTACTGCCCATGCACAACTGGTTACTCTTGTCTATCCCCTTCGCCAAAATCAACTTGAGTAGCAACAATTGTTGATTTGCATCCGCTTGTGGTTATGATCAAATGCAGGTCTTTGGACACCCTTGTCCAAGCATAATGATCCCACTCATAAACCAGGTGCAAGCACACTCCTTGTGCGCATCTAGCATCAATGAAGAACTCTTTGCAAACGCAAGACCGTGGTGTATCGGTTTTCCCCTAACTTGCGCTTCTGTCTTCAGCCTTTCTATAAGCTTTATGCTAGATAAGAATTGGCCATCCAATTCTTCTTTTATGGCATCACATTGCCACAAAACATGCTGGTTCGCAACCAGACTTTGCATTACCACCAAGGTACATGCATTCGAGAGAGATACTTATAATCCTCCATCAACTGGCTACAATGAAAACACCTTCAATCTATCACATAGACATGTTCTTCATCTACTTTGCCACTGCAAATGCCATCAACTTATTTGTATTCAGGAATTTCCCCTAAAATTCCCATTACCACACATGTAATGTACTCGCTACTGATAACACTACGAAACAATGCATTACAAATGCATAATCTTGCATACTTGTGAGAAACATGGACTTTAAACACCTGACTTGCACCATAGAAGTCAGCATACTCCTCAGTTTTGTCATGCAATCACTTGAAAACCCGGTTTTCAATGATTCTTGCGCGTTCGCCTAACACTTTGGGCTGGAATTTTGACACCTTTGTCATAAACTTTCATGGCCTGCTGCTACTTCAAGCTTCAAAGTTCCTTCCAATTGATATTCCCACACAAGACCAACTTCTTCTAGTCTCCATACTAGTGAAACCCAAACAATTCTTCACTGAATTTGACAAACAAATGACATTAACTTGAGTAACAGAGAGAGAAAATCAGCAACTGTGTCCCCTAACACAGCTCTGATACCAGCTGTCACACGCCCATTTAATCGCCTAAATTTTCATGGGACATGACCGTCAATGATTGTGGTTCAGTGACTCAACATCACCCAAAATCATTCAGCCTTGCATACTTGCATCAAAGTATGCATCTGCCTTCACTCTAAAGGCTTTGCACAACGGAAGTCTTCATCTTCTTTCTCTCTAACTCTTCATGCCCCAATAAGCATAAGAGGTTCTGCCATGTACTTAACCAATTCTCACACAACATCAGCAACATAATGAACACAAAGGATACTGCAACAAACTCATTTGATTGCACTAAAGGAAGATTACAAAACTCGTCCAACTCATGGACCAAAACAGGCCATTCACCCTCTTGGTGAATGCCTAAAACTCTCTCTACATGAGACTAACTCTCTCCTATGTAGCCTACTGATTTTTCCCACTCCTTAGGACTATTTATACAGTAGTTACAATGGCCAAAACCGTGCACAACACTTGCACACGCATGGAACAGCCATGTGTCCCATCGTAGTTTCCATAACTTGACTTGCTTTTCCAACTGCCACCTTTTGTGTTGTCAAGCCAACAGATGCCACACCTGTTCTTGGTGGTTATGAACACTCTGCTAAGGCTACGAACTCATTTCATAAGCCTTCTAACTTTTCTCGCACCTTTGGCACGCTTGTGAAGCCAATAATCAACTTATAACCGTCACTTGAGCCGTATTGCACACTTTCTGTGCCATACTGGATTCTGTCTTGCGCCAACGTTCAGCCCTCTTGGCCCTGCATGCTTATCATTCTAAACTCATGCACGAACATTCCTTAAGCTTCAAACATCGATGCTAGCTCCTTAAGCTCACTCTAGTTACTCATGCGTCATATATGCTTCACTTCGCCAATTAGCTTGACAATAGTAATGCAACTCTTGCATTACCAACTTGTTTGCATTATTCAAGCTTTGGCCAACCTTGAATATATGCCATAGACCAACTCTTAGTCTATTCTTCACTCTTGCATCCTCCTTGAGCTTGGGCCAACTCAATTCCATGGATATGCATCGATGCCAACATCGCATGTTGCATCTGTCACTTTGGCCATGTCTTGCCAAACCTTCAATGAAGCTTCATTGTGTCGGCCAATAAGCTTCATCACTTAGCCAAATGTGTTTACAATGTAATGCTGCACTTGCATTACATTGGCCCTGTGGGTTTATGCCATTCTTGACACTTGCCAGTCTATACAGTAATACCGCTATTATAGCTTCGCATTGCACCATTACGGCGGAACTCTGACTTGTCCTGCAACTTTATGACGCACAATCATCGTGCGCCACTTGCAGCACTGTAATACTAAGGCACTTAAATAATTCATTCTGACCATCAATTTTGACTGGCAGGTGAACCCATCAGATGTTTCTTAGGTGTCCTCAACCCAAAAAAATTTTGCATGTCGTTGCAACACAGAATAAATTAGTACGTCGTACAAGTGTCCATACGTACATCACCGTTTTGTTGACTGCATTACAGATATCGAATAAGGGATAAGAACTAAATTTTGTGTTTTGGTAAGTTTTGGAGCAACTAACCCAATTTCCATTGAATCGCCTTGAATGAAATTCATCTGGATGGGGTTTCATCTTCCTTTTGTGTATTCAGTTGGGAATATGCATTTCTGTAGCTGTCGTCCTTCAACTCAACTAAATTGACTATTACCCTTTCCAAGGAGTTTAATCGAACAAACAAAATGCGGGATTGAAAATAAAATTTCCGTTTGCAATTAAAAGGAGGCAAAAGACAAATGAAGCCACCATACTTTCTTTTTTTCATGCCAAATGTCAAACATCTGTTCCCAACACATATCCCATGCCTCTATCCAACCAGCCAACTCCTAGAAAGCCATAATTTCTGTCTATATAAACCAAAAATCCCATGATTATCAAGTTGTACGACTTCATCTCTGTACTCTGCAAGGAAATTAAAACACCTTACAATAGCCAACACTTCTGCAAAAGTAACAAACTTTCCCACTTACTCTTATCATATTTATTTATATCAAGCCAATCTCTTTTATCTCTAAGAGTCAAATCAAGACCCACATTTTCTATCGGCCTCTAGCCAGCCACGGGAATGAGCAACAAGGTAACATCAATAGTAATCTTCATGGTTTTTACTATATTGAATTACCATGAAGAATAACTTCAGGAAATTGGTTATCTGAAAAATCTGATAACCAATGTTGTACATCTCCAAAGATCGCTAGTGTTTACTTGCAATAGACAAAGGCTGGTTCCTTTTAATCATGGGAAAGGATCTGTTGACAGTTGACACTGTTCTCCTAAAGTGGTTTTAACCTATCATAGTGGAAATTAGGAGACTATAAATTATGGTGTGCATTACCTATTTTGGGTAACAATATCAAGTTGATTAAATGCGACAGCCTTAACATATATTTATTTGCGGTTTACTCAAGGCTGTCATTGATCTAAACCATTTGTCACTGATATGTTTTCCGCTTTTTGTGAGTTTGAGTTTGTAGTTTTGTTGGTGAACCGGTCTAAGCTAATGTCTAAGAGGGTAGAACTTATTGCATGCCTAGCATAGATATTAGTAACCACTCTGGTCTTAATAGTTGTAACTGGTGCCCTTAGATTAAGGAAAAATAACGAGATAAAGGAAAATTGCATGACTAGCATAGATAACAGTAACCTCCCTCAGTACCACATATACAGGCCGTGGGGTTAATTCTCTTAAAATAACAAAATTACTTTGAATCCATATTTTTCATACTTTTTCTTATTTTTTCTTTTGTCCTATTCCTAACACAATTTTTCATACACAATAAACAAGGGTATTTAGGAGAAAAAATCATCTTGGAAATAAGACTCCGTCTATTTTGTCGGACACCAAACTCCTCATGTGATATCAAACTCCATCACTGTATTATTCCCTCAGTTTGCTCTAACACCTTAAAAATTAATTTAAATTACTTTTTTATTTAACCTTATTTCTGGTTGCATTCCCAAAAATCCAATCAAAATGCATCTTATATAGCTTTTATCTATGGTACATGTTCACCCAAATTTCGTGATAAATCAGTTAATATATTAGCGACTCTTTGAGTATTTTGCATTTGTGTCGTATGAACAACACATGCTAATTAACGTAGACGAAAGAAAAGGCATTCGGAAAAAGGTGATGATCTGCACAACGCAGTTTTTATACAAGGCCTTTCCGAACAACCTAAGCTCACACTAGGTTACTAGAATTCATCTATCTATCTAGTTCCATCTCTCGCTACATCACATGCAACTAGTGGTGGAAGCAGGATTATAAGTATATAATAAGGGTAATAAGAAAATACTTTGCAGTGGTGTGCAAAAGATAAAAGCACAATTTTAACTGGTTCAAGGGATATCCAATTAATGTTTAGGCCTTGATAAGTTTTGGAGCGGATTAATAGGTGGTGGGAATGAACAACTGACACCACTTGTCCTTGATTGGGCCCTGGATGTAGCTATGATATTTCTTCTTTCGTTTGTGTGTTCGGCCGAAGGTATTGGTGTCTATGTTGTGAAAGGCGAGCGCGCCTTTGGCCGAAGGTATTGGTGTAGCTGTTATTCTTCAACTCAAGATACTACTATGTTATTCTTCAACCAAGATACCTATTGCCCTTTCGAGGTGTGTAAAGAGAGTGTAATAAAACGAGAACAAAATGCAATTGAAATGAGGCAAAGGACAAATGATGTCACCATCCACTTTCTTCAAGCCAAACGTCAAACACCTGTTCCCAACACACATCCCATGTCTATCCAACAAGCCCACTCCTAGCATACCATAATTTCTCAATCTGTATATAAACCAAAAATTCTGCGTCTTTTTCCAAGTTATATGACTTCATCTCTGAACTCTTGAAACAAAAAAACACCTTAAAACAGCAAACACTTCTTTAAAAGCAAGACACTTTCCCACTCAGCATTTCAACCAACTCTTTCTCAGAATCAAGACCCATTTTTTCTTTCACTCTCCACAGCCAGCCATGGGAATGAGCAACAAAGTAACAGCAATCCTGACTTCATAGCTTTACTATGTTCAATACCTTTAATAACTTCAGGAATTTGGTTATAAAAAAAAAGCTGATAACCAGTGTGTTCGTCTCCTTAGATGGCCAGTACTTATACTTGGAATTAATACTTCTTGTCATTGTATCACTAGCTGGTTTTGTTGGATCTTATTGGAATAGACAAGGGTTTTTAGATTTTTACTAGTTTTCCATGGCTGCACTCATCGTGGTACTTCTCATTTTACTCATCATTGCTTTTGCTGGAACTAGACATGATGGTAGTTACATAGTTCACAGTTACCCGGTTATCTCCTCGTCTCTACAGAAAGAATATGACTTGGTACGCAAACAATCGAATGTGGAACAGCTTCATAGCAGAATTGTTAGATAATTAATTTGCAGATGTAATAATACCAACATAAAAAGAACGAGAAGTGGTGACGAGAGAACCATGAACACTTGTACATAAATACTTTGTACATATTTTGGACTATGTGTTCTGATTTCTAATAACAGTTGAATTAAGATTTTTATCTATATATGTATATTTGGCCGAGCTTTTGTCTCTTTTTTTTCCTTCTAATTGAACGCCTTAAATAGATGAGGAAAATCCGGGCTTTTATAGTGGTCCAACCCGGCCCGTTAATACAAATTAACCAGAACCGTTAAAAGTTAAAACGATCTTTTTTTGGGTGAAAAAGTAAACCCGTTTTCAAACAAACACAGTAGAAAACACAAGTTGCATTTTCTCTTGTTTTTAAGTTCTTTAATAAATTACTAAAAAGGAGTATTCGCTAAGTATTTCCGAAACCAGAGTAACTTCCGAATACCATCGTATATGAATTTAAATACTTACTCTTACTAATAAATTTATTACACATAAAATATAAATATGATCATAAGAAATCCCAAAACATCCCGGGTCATAACAACTAGATATCTAAAACTATCAATCTGTTTCCCACTAAGATGTAATGCCGCCCAAACTCAATCTTGATTATTGTATTGCCTTGTCAGTTTACTCCGACACCTTAGAAATTCACTTAACTTGCCTTATTATATTGGACCTCATGTTCGAGTGGGCGCAATTCCAAAAAACCCATCGATACCTTTTTTCCTTCATGTATACCCTTTACTCTCTTTTTTGATGAATGTATACCCTTTACTCGCAGGTAGTTGTTCTCACTTCTTTTTTTTTTACTCTATTTCTGGGAGGGTTGATTATATTAGCCGCTTCAAAAGTATTTTGCATTTGTATTGTATGGAGAGATAGTTGCCTGGCCCTGAATGCAAACCTAAATGAAAGAAAAACCATACAGAAAACATGATGATAGGTAATCAACCTTCAAAGTCATAAAAAAACATGATGGTAGGCTGTAACTTTATTGGAACTTGGAAGTTTGGAATTATGTATATAGTGTAGGAGTAGAATCTCGCAACAGCAGTGTCCCAGCGAATATTTAACCAACAAATGTTTTCGAAGACCATTACAGACTATTTTAGGAATGACGTAGCAGGTGACGTCAGCCTAATCACGAGGAAAGTGTGAAGACTTTGCGAGATTGAAGAACACGTGCGAAGAAAACCTTTGTAAGCTTGCAAGAATGACGCAGGCCAGATCCGAAAATAAAGGTTGGCTTAGCTGTCATCCACTATGTAATATCCTATATAAAGGACCAAGTAGACTTGAGAGAGGGGGATCTTTTTAGAAGAGTGAGAAAGCAAATAGGAGAGAGAAAGTCCAGAATAATTCTTATTTCCTTGTATTCTTATCATTCTTGTAAGATTCATAAAAGAAGTTAATAAAGATTTGACGATTGTTCTTATTATTTGGGCAAAGAATTGTTTTAACTCATTAGGGTGTGATTGCTGGGAAACCTGCAATCACATATTGGCGCTAGAAACAGGGACGATCATGATAAGGATTTGAAAAATTTGTTAAAATTGTGTGAAGATTGTTATTGTGATTTGAAAGAATCTGGAATAATTGGTGAAGAATTTGTGTAGTTTTTAGTGGATTATTGAAATCAAAAGATGATGAAACAGGTCAGAAAACCGATCAAGGAAAAGATAATTAAAACCAAAGAAGGCAATAGGAGATTGGATTGTAGTTTAATAACAAAGACAATGATTAATGAGTTCCATGAAAATATCAAATGAAGAATACATAAATGAGATTTTGAAGGAAAGAAAATTATGACAGTGGAAAAGGTGTCACCATTGAAGGATTGGGAAAAGCAGAAAATTACATTCACAACAACAGAAATACCAGAAGAAAATTTAAGGCACACAGCTCCGTTGGTAGTCACAATAACTGTGGCGCGAAAAGAGATGGATGATTTAGCGAGATCTGTAGAAGAATGGGCGATGAACAGAACTTTAGTAGATATAGGGAGTTCAGTTGATATAATCTTCTATCATGCATTTAGAGGAATGGGATACAAAGATGAAGAGATGACTTGTTCAATATATCATATCCACGGCTTTGGCAAATCAACAACAAAACCTAAAGGAGAAATAGTGGTGCGAATATTACTAGGAGAAATTGAAACACAAGTGACATTTTGCGTGGTGGATATAGAGTCACCTTACAACATGCTATTGGGAAGGCCGTGGATACATGCGATTAAAGCCATAACATCAACATTGCATCAGTGTATCAAATTTCCTATGCCAAGTGGAGTAGGTGAAATCAGAGGGGAGGCTAACGATGCGAAAATGTGCTATCAAAAAGAAGTGGAGAGTTATGAAGGGCGTGCAAAGAGGCGAAAAATTCGCTGGAAAACAGAGAAAGATGTAAGGAAAGAAGAAGAATTTAGAATTTACATGATAAAAGAAGAGGAAGGAAAAGGAATACCGAGCGAAATTTCGGAAGAATGAGACAAACCGATAAAAACAATAAAAGAGCCAACCCTAATAGGAGAATCAACGGCGATCTACACTGCAGCGGAACCAAAAAAAGGACGCAGATGAGGAAGAAAGAACAATCAATCTATTGCGAGAATACAAAGACATCTTCGCGTGGAGCATGGAATAGATGCCCGGAATAGATCCTTATATCGCGTGTCATCATTTGAAAATTAACAAAAGTGTAAAACCATTCAAGCAGAGAATAAGAAAAATAGCAACAACGTATCATCCCCAAATAGAAGAAGAATTACAGAAGATGCTGGATGCAGGAATTATATGACAAGCTAAATACCCGGAGTGGATAGCGAACATGGTCGTGGTGCCTAAGAAAAAAAAATGGGATAAGAATCTGCATATATTTTAGTGATCTAAACAAATCTTGTCTAAAGGATAGTTTTCCTCTACCAGATATCCCACAAATGGTCGAATCAGCGGCAGGGAATGATATAATGTCTTCTTTAGATGGATATAAAGGTTACAATCAAATCCCTCTCGCTGAAGAAGATCAAGAACACACTGCCTTTTTCGCACCCAGAGGATTATATTGTTACACGAAAATGCCATTTGGTTTGCGAAATGATGGAGCAACATATCAGAGGATGGTAGAGAAGGTGAAATGGATACATAATACATTAGAAGTGTATGTGGACAACATTTTGGTGAAAAGTAATGAAGCTAAAGATCATGTGCAAGATTTGAAGGAAATTTTCGAGCAGATGCGGCAATTTAACATCAAGGTAAATCCTGAAAAGTGCATTTTCGGCGTTGCGTCGGGAAAATTCTTAAGATACATTGTGTCAAAAGAAGGAATACAAGTTGACCCAGAGAAAGTACAAGCAATTCGCGACATGCCAATGCCAACGACGGTGAAATATGTACAGAAATTAAACGGACTCTTGGCTTCGCTAGGAAGATTCATTTCACGATCATCGGACAAATGCAAACATTTCTTCAACATACTTAAGAAGGGAGCGAAGTTTAGATGGACAGAAGAATGCGAAAAAACGCTGCAAGGAATAAAAGACCATTTGATGAATATATCTATTTTACAAAAAGCAGAACTAGTGGAAGAATTGTTAATCTATCTGGCGACAACTTCGCATGCGTTAAGTGTTGTGTTGTTGCGAATAGACGCATGGGTGGAAAATTCGATCTACTACATCAGCAAGATATTCAATACGGCATAGAAAAATTATTCGAAGATTGAAAAATTAATACTGGCATTAGTTTATGAAACAGTTAAGCTTCGCATATATTTTCAGGCTCATAAAATAAAGGTGTTGACAAAGATGCCAATTGAATCAGTAATGAAAAATTCAAAAAGATCAGGCAGAGTGCAGATATGGAACGCGCAAGTGGGACATTTTGAGATCAAGTATGAAGTATTGTCTTCACCGAAATCACAAGTTATTGCAGATTTCTTGGCAGAATTTCCATTAGAAGACGATGAAGCTGTGGAGGAGATGGTGGATGTAGAAGAAGAACATGGGAATCCAAGAGACTTGCTGACAGAGCCCAGTAGATGGGAAATATTGGTGGATGGATCATCAAATGGGGAAGGTAACAGGGTTGGAATTGTCTTAATTTCGCCTGAAGGAGCGAAAATGGCTTTTTCCTATAGGTTGGAGTTTGCATCCACTAATATTGAAACATAATATGAAGCAGTGGTACATGCCTTAAAACTCGCAATAAAAATGAAGTTAGAAAACACAAGAATCACCAATGACTTGCAACTAGTCATTCGCCAAATAAAATAAGAATACACTACGAATGAACCATCATTGAAGAAATACAAGAAGCTTGTTGAGGAATTGTCAGCGAAAATCCCAAAAATAAGATGGAGACACATATCAAGAAAAGATAAAAGATTAGCAGACGCCTTTGCTTTTATCCCAAGTATGATGGTAAATCCAACTACGAGATGCATAAAGATACAGACACTTCTTTCGCCTTCAATCAACAAAGAAGAGGCAGATGTGATGATAATAGAAGATGGGGAAGATGAGAAGGCGAATAATGTCGCAGATTGGAGAATCGAACTTCATGCATATCTAGATAAAAGAGAAATACCAAGAGAATAGACTGGAGGCACATAAATTGAAGAGTCGTGCGACAATTACGAACTTAGAGACAGGGTGTTGTGTAGAAGATCATTTAATGGGCCATCACTTAGATGCTTGGCGCGAAAAGAATGAGAAGAAATACTGAAAGCATTACATTATGGAGATGCTGGTAACCATAGTGGAAGAAGATCTTTGGCATACAAAACAAAAATGCAAAGTTATTATTGCCCGTACATGCATGAGGACGTGAAAGAAGTCTCAAGGCGTTGCGAAGAATGTCAACGGCATGGTAGGAGGATACATGCACCTGGATCACTTTTATCATCTTCAACAAGTGTGTGGCCCTTTGGAAAGTGGGGTTTAGACATTATGGGACCATTTTTACCAGGATCTAGACAAAGAAGATATTTGATTGTCGCAACAGATTATTTCACAAAGTGGGCTGAAGTAAAGGCAGTACAACATATTCGCGATAAATATGTCTTCACATTTATATTCGAAAATATCATTTGTAGATTTGGAATTCCTGCACAATTGGTGTCTGATAATGGAAAACAGTTCGAGGGGCAGAATATAGAAATGTTACTTAATGCATTTAAGATAAAATGTGGGAAATACAGTCCTTAATATCCGCAAAGCAATGGACAAGCGGAAGCAACAAATAAGACAATTACAGATAAATGGAAGAAGAATCTGGAGGGGCATAATAAAGCATGGTGCGTACAGGTGCATAATGCAGTCTGGGCTTATAACACAACTAGGCGAGAAGCTACAAGAATGTCACCTTTTTGTTTAACGTATGGGGTTGAAGCGGTACTACCAACTGAGGTCATTATTCCCACAACAAAGAGATAAGCATGGGAGAAAATTTTAAGTGCGGATATAATTTTAACAAAGCTTGATGAATTATAAGAAAAGATAGAAGATAGAAATGGCTCTACATCATATGGAGAACTATCAGCGAAGATTAGCCCGAGAATACAATAAGCATGTTAAAATAAGAGAATTTCAGCTAGGAGATTTGGTGTTGCGAGAAATACCAGTGTATCAGAGAGGAAATCATGGAAAATTATAAAAGAAATGGGACATACCATATATCATTAAAGAAATAGTCGGAACAAGGGCATATAAACTGATGGATCCTGAGGGAAAGGATATTGGTCGCAAGCTGGATCGACCATGGAATAGACTATATCTAAAGAAATATTATCCATAAAAGGTCTAGCAAAAATAGCTGGAAAACAGAAAAATGAAATGAAGATCAAAGTGAAAAAATTTATTGCGAAATTATATTTATCAAAACAGATTGAAAACATGCGATAATTTTGCAGAAATTATGATTTTTACAAAAGAAAATCAAAATATTAAATGAGAGAGGCACCCAACTATGGCGTACACCCTAGTTCGCGAGAAAATATCGCAAGAGGCAAATGTAAGACCTAAAGTGCGTCATAGAAGGGGAGAACCTATTGCATGGCTCAGGGAAAGGCTATACCGCCACCGGAACCTTGGTCATGGAGATTTGGGGTCAATAAAGCCCATCCAGGAGAGGAGCCTTGGATTTTCAACCTAAGCTTATGACTTAGGTTGGACGACTAAGGTCTCTTCTAAGGAGTGCAGAATTTGATCAAGGCGCCGAGGTACAAGGTTGAGCCAAGAGTGCCTGGGGCATCTGGAGCGTACCTGGCCATTCTTGGCAAGTCTTGACTATGATGCACTCGGTCCGAAGAAAACCCCACTTAGGGTGCGGTCTTGTAACCATGATCCATATCGGCGAAGGGATAAGAGGCCGCGAAAAAAACTGGTTGTTGTTAAGACCGGATGGGAGGAGCCAATCTTGCATGGTAGAGGTACGCCTCCTTGAAGGGGAAACCAGGGGGATGATAAGGATGGCACCCTCCATTAGGGTGCTGATAAGTGTCAAAGACGCAAATGTCATGAGGCTTTTTACTCATGGGAGTATTAAGGCTTGTCATATTTGTGCAATGATCCTGCAGAGGCAATAATACTAGAAAAAGATAAGATGAGGTCAATGGGTCGATACACGAAAGTGTACAGACGTCCTGCGATTTCGTCACAAAACGGCAATGTCATAGGGATTTATGTTCGCAAGAATATTTAGGCCTGCCATATTGTCGCATGAAAAATATCCTGCTGAGGCAATAATACAAGAAAAAGTTAAGAAAAGATCAATGGGTCATTACATGAAAGTGTAAAGACTGCCTGCGATATTGTCGCAAAGACAAGGGGTGGAAAAATAAGACCTTTACTTGGAAAGGCAAAATAAGACCACATAAGAGAATAATAATGAATGAAATCTTGGAAAATACCAAGATATATATGATAACATATATGATACCGAAATCATGCAAACACGATTGCGATCTTGACGCACATGAAACAAAAATAAATTTATAAAAAATTAATTATTTAAATATTATGCAGGTAAAAGATCCATTTCTCACGAGAAAGATAATGAGAGGCAAGTATGGGAATTAATAAAGAAGATGCATTATCTTTCTTTCCAATAAGAAAATGAGTTTCAAGATTCATTGAAATACATCATTCGCAAGAGTAGTAAAGCGGAAATAAAACAATTCAAGAAGCTACAACTAAGTAGCTAAAGAAATTTCAGACTTCAGCATTAGTTTCTCAAAGAGGTTTTGATGGAAGATCTTCTCCAGCTTTCCCACTTTCGCAAGTATTCTACTTTTACTGATTTGTTCCGTCAACTTCTCCACCTTGATTACTGCCAGCATTTGCTTCCTTAGCGGATTGATCTCCTTCATCGTTCTCAAGAATAGCTTCATCATCACTTTCGAGTTCATAGTCACTGTCAGGATCGCGAGGAACTTCATCAGCATCTACTTCAAGAGGCAAAATTGTTGTAGGAGGTAGTGCCTTATCTTGTAAGATGTTATTTACAAGGACTTCAGCTTTGAGGTGAACTTGCTTTATCTTTGACAATTTCTATTTTCAATATCCTTGAAATGTTGAAGGTAGTCAAATCTTCTTTTTGCACGATCACGACAACATGCAAGGACGGTAGTAAGCATCGCATTCTCCTTGCGAATCTTGGCTAATTTGGATTCCAAAGAAGAAATAGAAGAATGAAGATTTCTCTCAGACTCTGCGAACAACAAAGACACAAAGGGTTGTTATAGCGAGATTTTCGTAAGAGGAATATTGCGAAAATAATTAAGTAAGAATAGGTGGTTGAGGTAGCCATATTTTTATGACTACCTTCCTTTTGCGAAATAAGATATTGAGTTAAAGCTAAGTTACTATTCTTCATATGGTTCATCGTATCGTCAAATTTATCCCCAACCAAAACTTTCAGCCGAGAACGAAAATTCTTATCGTTAGAGATAGGTAAAACATTTTCCTTCATTAGGGAAGCATAGAAATCTTTTAATTGAGTGTGTTGTTCCTTAAGATTATTTGCCTTTATACTCAAAGCTATCCTACCTTGGATAAGTTTATTCTTCTTAGCAGTAGACGACTCAGTTACTTCTTTAAGTTCACTCTTCAACGAGCGAAGAGATCGCTCTTGATCATCACATATTTTTTGGCGTATACTAAGTTGTTGCGAAAGTATCGCTACTTTGTTTAAAAGAATTCGTTTCTCTTGGGACAGAGTTTCATTCTCATCTGACAAAGTTTCAATCCCCAAGTTAGCTTTAGTCAACGAATAAGAGAGATGAGATATTTCGCTACTTAATGTTTCTTTCCCTTGAGCAAACTGAGGGTTCTCATTGGAAAGATTGTCAATTTGGTCAACAGAATACGAGTAAAGATTGTCTAATTGATTATATTGATCTAACATAGTTTCTTTATCAGCACGAGCATCTTCATTGGCATATTGAAAGTCGTATCTCTCCATTATTCGTTTCTGAATTAAAACTTAATGTACGAACAAAGGATTTTAAGAAAGGTGAACGCGAAAGAGATAAAATTACCAAAGAAGATCAGCCTTAAGTTAAGAAAAGAAGGTCATACCTTTTAGTTCATCATTCTTTTTGCGAAGGTTATCGCAGTCCAGCGACACATTCTCAAGCTTATGATTCTTGAGGCGAAGATTCCCACACTCTAAAGTCAAGGCTTGGAGACTCTCCTTTAAGGATTCAACTTCTTTCTCTAAAGATGCTTGCGAAGCTGCTTTTTCAGAACTAAAATACTCGCTCAGAGTCTCGCAGATACTAAGTTTGATGGGGTCAGCGGAAGACTTCCGAGCATCATCAAGAGCATCAGATAAAATCTTAAAGGCAATGTCTACTCCTTCCAAGAATCCCTTATCAACAGGGAAGGATTCAGATGAGGAAGTAGCGAGGATTGAAGACGGGGGAATTAAATAATCTTTTACAGGCGAAGGATGAGGAGGATTAATAATTGAGGTTGAAGGCAAATCAATTCTTGAGGCATCAATAATGGGAGAAGAGGGGGTTTCCTTCGCAATATGGTCAATTGAAGAGGTGACATCTTTAGTGATATCTTCGTGGACGAGAGCGGTAAGTAATAAAGGCTCATTTAGCGAAGGTATGGCAGGCATTACTAGGGGTTTAAAGTTTGGAAATGCAATGGAAGATTTAATAGTTTTTAATTGGCGAGGCTTCTTGGTGGGTTTATTACCATCTTCACCATCCTGCGAATATCAACTCAGATAAGAAACAGAGGCAACAATATTGTTATTAAAGAAGTGATGTTTCTTACTACCTTGCTATTCGCGGGCATCCTTTTCGTTGCAACAGTCTTATGATGCGAGCTTTTAGAAACGTTAGTGTTTGGGACTGTGAATTTGGTGCTAGAGGTGCTTTTGCTAAAACAGAATCAGTATGGGAATCACATAAAATAATAAAATTAATTAGGGAAATCTACAAAATAAGATCAGTTCCAGCAAAATCAAAGAAGAAAAGTCAAACTAACCTTGGTGACTCCATGAAAGCAACAGGTAGATAAATTTATGAAAATCAAGGATAAAGAAAATTGCAGAGGATGAAGATTTACAGAGAGTTTGGAGAAGAGGAAGATGAAGTAAAAGAAGAAAATTATTTTTCCACTAACTCTCTCCTTAAATAGACAAAAAGAGATGACCGGTTGGAATTGAACGTGTCGGTAAATAAGGGGGATAATAAACACGTGTAGACGGTTACACCAAATTCACGGAAGATTGTCGGTAAAGGAAAATATAGAAAGATGAATATATGCAATGTTGCGAATTAGAGGTTCTCATATCTTTCTCTTCTTCGCAGAAAAGACATGAGAAGAGGCAAGATGTAGGAGTAGAATCTCGCAACAGCAGTGTCCCAGCGAAGATTTAACCAACAAATGTTTGCGAAGACCATTACAGACTATTTGAGGAATGACGTTGCAGGTGACGTCAGCCTAATCACGAGGAAAGTGTGAAGACATTACGATATTGAAGAACACGTGCGAAGAAAACCTTTGTAAGCTTGCGAGAATGACGCAGGCCAGATCCGAAAATAAAGGTTGGCTTAGCTGTCATCCACTATATATAGACTTGAGAGAGGGGGATCTTTTTAGAAGAGTGAGAAAGCAAATAGGAGAGAGAAAGTCCAGAATAATTCTTATTTCCTTGTATTCTTATCATTCTTGTAAGATTCATAAAAAAAAATTAATAAAAATTTGACGTTTGTTCTTATTATTTGGGCAAAGAGTTGTGTAAACTCATTAGGGTGTGATTGCTGGGAAACCTGCAATCACATATAGTTCCATCTCAACACTCAAC
Organism: Papaver armeniacum; assembly: GCA_023531295.1. NCBI lineage: Eukaryota > Viridiplantae > Streptophyta > Magnoliopsida > Ranunculales > Papaveraceae > Papaver > Papaver armeniacum. The sequence goes on from JAJJWW010005999.1 coordinate 158,331, forward strand.
AATATGTGAGATATGGAACTCTACCATATATGGTACAATACTAAGAAAAAACCGAACTCTGTTGGGAATTGAGGACCTGAAAAGTTGCCATGTTCCACAGTTTTGTACGAATTATTGTACTAATATTTTTTCAATAACGGGAAAAAGATAGATATAAAAAAAAAAAAAAAAAAAAATCTGAGAGAATTTCTTATATTTTTCATTTGTCAAGTAAAAAGAGATTACATTTTTACAACAAATACGAGCTGTTTTTGCATTTTGTATATTACTAGAAATAACTCGTGCCGTAACGGCACGGCATGAGGTTAACAGAGAGTTCTAATAAATATCTAGAGATAACTCGTGTCGTAACGACACTGCTTTAGTATGATATCTGACTAGTGTAATTTTTCTTTTTTTCTGGACTTTAAATTAAATCGTGCTCCTTTCCAAGATAATTTTCTATTTTGTTTTAAACGAAAATAATGTCTATAAGTACATTGCAAAACTATTCATATGCATATCTCACTTATGAGTTATGAATAAAAATAAACAAATAAATCTAATTTCCCATTAGATTCATCATGCCACCACTAAATCCAATTAATGCATGTATGATATATTATGATTTCATTTAATGTTTCTTTGAATATGTTGAGTTAAGAGGTGATGCAATAATTAAAGATTAATAAATTTTGATACGTAATGGTAGGGGTTACAGAAACGACGACCGTCGGATGTCTTTCGCTGGGATGGTCGGATGCAACGTTTGTCTCTCAAAATGTTATCCGACCATCCAAGCTCAAAAACCCATTCTGTTTTGTACTCCCTCTGTCCGTTTTTATCTGTCCTAATTTCTACTTTGGTATGTCCATTTTTATCTGTCTGCTCTGTTTATAGACATACTTTTCCCTTAACGTATCAAATATACCCTTTATATTTATAATCATAAAATCATTTTTAATATCCAAATCTTAAATAATATCACCATATTTATGGAAAAAAACTTACTCAATATCTTTGTATTAATTGCCATTCCTTTTTTTAAATAAAAATATTTATGAATAGTTATAAAATTCCTAATAAACTTCTACTTATTTTAACACTAATAATTTAGTTTTGGTAATAATATAACATTAAATAGGCTAGTCAAGGGCTAGTCATGACAATTTATAGGATTTCCTTAAGATCTTCACTTAGTCAATGCGGACTCTTAATTTAGGACGGAGGGAGTATTATAGATATTCTCGATCTATGGGCACTACAATCATTTAAAATAAAACACAACTCGCCGGCGTGGAAACATGATCATGGATCATTTATTATGAAGATTTAATAATTTTTATTTTTTTACTTAAAAGGTCGAGTGTATTAAAAAAGAAATGGAAAAAAAAACCTGGAAAAAAACAAGGCCTCCATTTTAATTACAGTGTACCGTTTAACGGCAGTCTATAACTACCTTCCAGTGAGTAACTAATTCACGAAAAAAATAGTTCTGAAATTTGTTTCTTTCCCACCCCATACATATATCAAGTTTTTAACTTCAATTATGACTTCTTCCCTGGTCTTGGGTCTCTTTCTTGCCATGACTCTTCTATTGTGTTCATCCCAAATTGCCCAATAGATTACAAATATGATAAGCGGCCAAATTTTTCTTCCTTTGTTTCTTCCTTTCCTAAACTTCCAGGCTTGTAACTGTTGAGTCATTGTTCCTCCTTGAACCCATCTTATATTGATCCTCCAATGAAATAGCTTCATATCTCATGAGAAAATTCACAATGCAGGAAAAAATGATCCACTGTTTCTGGTTGTAGATTGCAGAATGCGCATAAAGAGTTTTGAATTTGGCATCCTCTTCTGAATTACCTTTTTAACCACTTTTAATCAACTTTTAATCAGGAAAAGATTTAATCATTTATAATCAACCTTTATCATTGAATTATGTTTGCAGTTTACTCCAACACCTTGGAAATTCATCTGAATTACCTTTTTATTTAACCTTAGTTTTGGTCGCATTTCCAAAAATCCAATCACTAGATTGTGCCTTAGCCTTTATATATAATACTCATACTAGAGAGTGACCAAGTTCCCCCGCCCCCACCTTTATATATAATACTTGTTCACTCCATTTTCATAGGACTTGCAACCGTGAACGAAAGAAAAAACATATAAAAAACGTGAAGATGGATGTAATGCTGATTTTAAGTCAAGCATTTGGCAACAACCTAAGCTCACACTACGTTATAGCTTCACATACCGAAACTAACGTTATATGGAACTTGTGGTGCAACCTGGATTTTTTTATGCTGTAGAGGTTGAAAAAAGTACTTTGTAGTGGTAGTCTGGTAGATAAAAAGACAATTTTAACGGATTTAAGGGATAACAATTAAGTTCTAGGCCTTGGTAAGTCGTAGAGCCTTCCTAGGTGAGAACAACTGACTCCACTTAGTCTGGGTTTTTCCCGAATGGAGCTACGGTATTTCATCTTTCTCTGCGTATTCTGGCAAATGTATTTCTGTAGCTGTCACTCACGATGCAACTTCCCTTTCCAAGCAGTGTAAACAAAGTGTAATAAAAACGAATACAGTGCAGGATTGTTATATGCAATTGAAAGGATGCAAAGGACAAATCATCATCCTCTTTCTTCAAGCCAAACGTCAAACATCTGTTCCCAACGCACATCCCATATTCCCATGTCTATCCAACCGGCCAACTCCTAGCATACCATAATTTTTCTGTCTATATAAACCAAAAATTCCGTGTCTTTTACATGATTTCATCTCTGAACTTTTAAGGAAAAAACACCTTAAAACCGCAAACACTTCTTTAAAAGCAACACACTTTCCCACTCATCATTTCCACCAAGCCTATCTCGCTTCCTCTCTAAGAATCAAGAGTAGATTCAAGACCCATTTTTCTTTCACTCTCCACAGCCAACCATGGGAATGAGCAACAAAGTAACAGCAATCCTAAACTTCATAGCTTTACTATGTTCAATACCCTTGATAACTTCAGGAATTTGGTTATCAAAAAAAGCAGATAACCAGTGTGTTCATCTCTTTAGATGGCCAGTTCTTATACTTGGAATACTTCTTTTGATTGTGTCACTAGCTGGTTTTGTTGGGTCTTACTGGAATAGACAAGGGCTTTTAGCTTTTTACTTATTCTCCATGGCTGCACTCATAGTAGTACTTCTTATTTTGCTTATCTTTGCTTTTGTTGTAACTAGACATGATGGTAGTTACATAGTTCCTGGTAGAGGTTATAAAGAGTACAGAGTTGAAGGTTATTCTTCCTGGCTTAGAAATTATGTTACTGAATCTGAAAACTGGAGTAAAGTTAGAAGCTGTCTTGCTCAAACTGATGTCTGCACTGAACTTAGTCAAGAGTATTCATCTGCTGATCACTTTTTCTCTGCTCATATATCTCCACTTCAGGTACTAATATCTCAAAAATTAGCAAGTGCCAAATTTTTTTGTTAAATTTTTTTTCTGATTAAAAATCTAAACTTATTTGGGTGTTTGTTTTGTGAAATTTCAGTCAGGTTGCTGTAAACCTCCAACTATTTGTGGTTTCACATACGTTAATCCGACGTTCTGGGTCAATCCAGCAAACCCAACATCTGATCCTGATTGCTTAGTGTGGAGCAATGATCAACATCAGTTATGCTATGGATGCAAAGCTTGTCAAGCAGGAGTATTGGGAAACTTGAGAAAAGAATGGAGGAAAGCTAATATAGCTTTGATAATTACAGTTGTGGTTCTTATATGTGTTTACATAATTGGTTGCAGTGCATATAAAAATGCACAAACTCAAGAACTCTTTCGCCGATACAAGGATGGCTGGGCATGATGCATAAACCCTTGCCAGACCAGGGTTTTCTGTTCTTATTTCAGGTTCAAAGCACTTATTTATTCTAGTTTTGATTGTTTTTCTTTGCTCCATATTGAAATCTCTGTCAGTAGTTTTATGTGCATATTTCCCTTCTTTTAGAATTCTTCATGCTTTTGAGGCTGACAAGTTGGGTGGATGGCCCTTGAAATGCTGAATTCATATGTTTAATGCAAAAGCCTAGAATCAAATGAAGAAAGAATCCTTATCTTATTAGAATCAATTGTTTATGAAGTTATGAGGATGCTGCTTTTTTTAATGGTTATTTATTCCAGACTTATATCAAGACAAATGTTCTTGTTCTGCACTTCTGTTCTTAATCCTTATTTTATAATCAACTGAGACAGTCTGAGAGCTTAAGACAATTTTAGTGTTCCTAAAACAAATGTCTGAAATGTGGTTCCAGTGCTAGATTCAAGATTTATGCTGCTTTTAATGGCACCGACGGACACCGACAATTTTCACTGGGTGTTGCCCGAAGCTCCGAATTCTCGGGCATAAAAACAAAATGTATTCATCCTATGTTAAATTGCTGATATATGTAAGTAAATCGTTCAGTCCCTTTAACCAATGAGAAGCTTAAGAAGTAATCACTATTCAATATGAATTACTACTAATTTGCATTCATTTCTAATACAGATATTGTATTACAATTCTGTAAAGAAGAACTTATGAGAACTCTTTCCTGACTGGATGGAGGAATTTTGTCACCGAAACCGTTCATTTATATCGCTGAACAGCTATTGTTCTTGCGTATTTGGGGTAAATGTAAATTTCACAATATTGACTGCTTAAGCCGTATTATTTACCTTTCGAGAATACACGATATACATTGGATCTGAACGTCCAGGATTCGGAGATATATCCAGTGCCTGCAACAGTAGGGGAATTCATTAATCAACATAGAAAAGGTCGACCACGATTTATCAAAGTCTGTGGTCAGACAGACCTACTACTTTATGTAAGACCATATAAGGCTTTATACAAGAATAAAGCAAACAACAGCATCTGAAAAGTTCGAATTCACGATTTGACACATTAAAAGCAGGGTCTGATATCTAAGTGACCACTATGAGTATTAGATTCTAAGTTGTGATTGACAGCATCTGAAAAGTTTGAATTCACAATTTGAAACTCTGAATAGTGAGGGTCTGAAATATAAGTAACCAATGACCACTGTGAGTATTAGATTCCTAGTTGCAGCCATTCGGATTTCGGACACCGTCTGATCCTAATTGGCTGAACCTAGATTAGTAGGTCTCAAAAACTCTAGAACAATCTGGCTTTCTCTGGAGGGTATCTCCTACAACCAGAACCTGAGCCTAAAACTTGATGAGGCCTGTTGGGCCCGTTTCTCATGTGACAGATTAAGCCTCAAAAACCTGAATGTGATCCCTGTGGTTTTAGGCCAGACAAAGTGATTCCAAGATTCAGTGGATTGGCCTAGTTTTACTTGCTGGCTTCTTTGTCTGGCACCATAACAATTGGCACTCAAATCTACCCCTGTCAAATTTTCGAATGCTCCCAGGTAGACTGAATGGATTGCCATCCTAGCAAGAACCATATAGAGATATAACAATGTCTAACACGGTTACAAAGTCTCAATCACAAATTTGGACCAGTAATTCACATATATTTAACAGGAATAGAGCAAGTTGTATCTGTCATCTCACCTGATAATGTTCAAAAGATTATTTTTAAAAGATTTGGAAAGTGGAAATAGTACCTGAGGAGGTTCAAAACCACCGGCATAGTGAAAATAAGACCCAACAATCAGAACGTGATGAGGATCACCAGTTGATGTCCAAATAGAGATTGCTTTTGTGAAGAAACACCGATTCGAGAAACTGAACACCGTAGCCATTGCAAAGAATCACTTACAGAAGGCAATTGCGAAAGAGAAAAATGTGTATATGCTAAACAAAGTAAAAAAAATAAAAATACCTCATTATAGCTAAACCTCCTGGCTTAAGAACTCTACACATCTCTTTGAAAACCTCAATTGGCTTCGTCAGGTAATCAACACTAACCTGCAAGATAAATACATTCCATATTCTATGACAGTGTTCATATGCCTTCATTTATTCTCCAACAAATAAAAAGGATTTCTGTACTTACCACATTAGTTATGACATCAAAAGAATTATCTTCAAATGGAAGTTTGGGGTCTACATTTAGATCTTGTACAATATACTCCGTGAGAACCTGCAAAACAGTCCATTTCATAAGAGACTTACACAAACCGAGACTGTTTCGTTAATGCAATTTATTGCAATATCACATAGGTTGAGACAGGAAAAATCGCAACATGGTACCGACTTCCAGAATTTTCAACGGCCCATAACATCAGGTGGATTCAAAATTTTGGACCATAGGTCGTGTGCACCAACTAACTAATCCATTCAATAAATTGCACCATCATTTTCTATAATACAGAACTGCTCAAGGTAAGAGTCGTAAGACTAACCCCAGTCCTGCCCATTTGTGCTTACTCATATCTATAGCTTCAAGGATATCAAATATTGACCCATAACTGAAAAGCAAGTAAAGTCTCTCATATGTTATCACACATGAGCATGTCTGTAGTTAACAGAAAAGTTTGGAACTTACTGGATTTCTTTTAAGCTCTTCTTCGTTCATACCCATGCCAACAACTTTTTCTTGCTTGTATCCTGCTGGAAAATGGCTTACCTACAAACACAGAAAAGTTCATTAGACATAACTTAAGTAGCCCAAAAAAGAACAATGAAGCACAAAATCTTCTTACCCAGCTGCTGCACAAATCCAGTAGACTTATTCCAGGAGTGTTGCTAGGAGGGAAAACCTTTGAATAGTACTTAGTAAGCGCAGCGATAGCAGGATCATCTATATGCGTCACAAACCGTGGACTTTCGTAAAACACCAAATCTGATGACCTACCAAAACCATCTGATTTAGAATTAAAATCCATATCAAAATTTAGTGTTGAATCAATACATTGAATTTTACACAATCAATCTAACCCAACTACAACTGCATTCTCATTTCACTTCTGTACTAAAGTAGCATAAGTTAGAGACATACTCATCAAACCGCTGAAAATCCTCGGCTGTATAGGGAAAATCAGCTGGCCAATCTACATTCTTCAGTATCTATTAACACAAGACCCAAACACAAACTGCAAATTACATAAATGGGTTCATGGATACAATTCTTTACTGAAAATTCAATCATTTTCTGGCATCTCTCAAGTAAAAGATTGATGCACATATGAAAATCTTGGATTGAAATTCAATCTCCCTCTAGAATTTCTTACTCATTTAGGTTCAACCCATCATCAAAAATCAAAATTGGACAAATCCCAATTGTTCAAAACCCCAAAAAGTACATGAAAAATCCAAAATTTCACTCAGTAGAATCACAAAACCCTAAATTCTACTGCAAAAACCTCTCTAAATTAAATTTTTCAACAAACCCACAACTTAAAATCCTTAAATCAGCTCTTTACATAATCAAAATCAAAACTTTGAGGAAACCCATTACTCAAAATCATGTAAATTACAAGCTAAAAAGGAAAAAGGAGATGAATTTTTATTTTTGACTAACCTCTTCAATTGGGGGAGCACTTGGTTGTTTAGCAGAAGCTAGGAAATATTTCCCTCCGCCACCAGTACTGCTGCTATTACCAGCCATTTTCAAGAACTGATTACCAAGAAATGGAGTTCCAATTCCTAATAGTAATCTACGACCAACCCTAGATTGTTTAATTTTCAGACATTTGAGTTCTGATGAGATAGTGGGAAGAGTTCGAAGTCCATATCCAAGACGGAGTAGAGCCATTTGGTTATTGGTTAATAACCGTTATCATTTCGTTTTGACTTGACATTTTATATTAGAAAAATGGAAAGTCCTCGAGATCCAATATATCGAAGTGGATGGATATTCGCCTAGGCAAGCTAGGCTCCTTAATGGGGGGGCTAACCCAATTGCTCAGGATAATCCTTGGTGGTTAAAATTCCGGATAAAGATGTTTTCCGAGTTTTAACTACCTGACATTATTAATCTGGTTGATCAAAAACCTGACTCTCATAATGTGGTAATGAGGTACTCCCTCCGTCCCACATATATAGAGGGGACACAATTCTCTTATATATTAAGAAAAGAACATTGGATTCATAATATTTTATGTTTTTTCATGTTTTACCCCTTGTCCTATTAGTAACACAATTATCTATGCACCATAAATAAGGGTATATGTAGAAATATTTATCTAGGAAATAGTAGACCGCCTATCTAATGGGACAAGCAAAAAACAAAATTCCGCCTATATAATAGGGACGGAGGGAGTATTAAACAGTTGATTTGATGTAACTTCCAGATGTTCAATAGAAAAACTTGGGATAGTTGACCCTGATTTCATGTGATGTTATATGCAAAAGCCAAAAGCCACAAAAAGGTATCGCTCGTGAGAAGGCCGAAGATGAGCGTTTTCAGAAACTAACTCTGAAACAACGAGAGGAGAACAAAAAAAAGAAAAATAAAAAAAAAAGTATGAAGAGAATGGGTTTCTATGGAAGGATTTTCAAGATTGGGATTTAATGCTACACTCAATGTCCGTGGCCGAGTTCGAATCTTATTTGGAGAGTTTTATTGGGCTATGGAAGAAGGATTACCAGAAATGTGTGGTTTATTGCTTGAAGGAATTGTTGGATCCTTGCAAGGAAAAATTTGTGTATTCTTACACCTAACAGCATAGACAGTACAAGAATGAGGCGACAAGTATCACAGAAGGATCTCATGGATGTTTGAAGAGCTTGCTCCCAGGGAGCCAAAATAATTTGTTTACGGTACAACAAGCTATCCATGAATACACCAAGGCTGATATCGTCAAGATAACGACGCTACAAGGATTACCATTGGTTGATTAGAGGTTAAAATTATTGGGTATCTCACTGGGCACTCATTTCCATGATGAATGATTATAAATATTATGTGGATAATGAAATGGGGAGAAGGGGGATTGTAAGTTCATGTATGACAATGACGGCCTTGGGATTTCCGTGTCGACACATGATTGCGAGGTATGAACAAGGTATTCCGTTTGATATCATTGATCCGTTTTCAAACCACCCCCAACAGAAGCTCCAACCGAATCCTTTGTGGACACGGATATTGGAAGAGAAATAATCGAGAAATTCACAAAGTATGATGGTTTGGCACGACAAGTTTTGATTGAATGACTTGAAACTCGCTGCTAACCTCCATATGGTACCGGTTGGAGAACCAACGGTGCTATTGCCGACGGTTAGACCACCTACCAATATGGATAGGAATGAAAAATTTTAAAGTGGCAATTAATACTTAAAAAAAAAAAAAAATTGGTGTCGAGTAACAAAACAAACCTTTCTCAACACGAGTACGAAGACACTAAATATGAATAAGTGTCGGTTCCAAAGAAAATAGGTCGACCAAAGAAAGGGGCAGTGGGACAAGTAGCGCACAAGGTCAAGACTAATGATCCAATCATTCCTTTCCAAAATGAGCATGAAGAGGCACCGGCTAACAGGAAAAGGGGTCGACCAAAGAATGGATAAAGTGGGACAAGGCGCGCACATATATTCCTATCAAATGATCGAATCACTCATTCGCAACATCAGGACCCAATCGATCCTTCTTAAGAAATTCAAACGCCTACAATACATGAGGAGCCAAACGATGTCATTGTTCATTCTCAAGAAAATCAAGTAAGTACAAGACGAGTATCAAGGATACGTGCATGGAAATGACAAACAAACAAATGAGTTATATGGTGACTCTAAGGGTCTCCCTTGGTGATGGAGCAACACCTTAGGATGAACAAGGTAGACCCCATAGAACGTGTTACACCATATTCGAGGAGTATTATTCAACACTTCCTAAAATCATTAAGCCCGATGTGTTATCTACCGACGACGTGGATGCGGATGGGAATTGTGGTTACCACGTCACGTCGGAACAAATAGACCATATAAGTTTGGCAGACGATGATAACATGCCCCAACGCCAATATTTTAGAAAGATGATGGCCTTACGCCTACAAGAACACAAAGAATTTTACATTTCAATGATGATAAGGAACAAGAAAAGACAAAGAAGTGAAATTTGATGAGATGGTGGCTAGAGTACAAGGGACCAATTACCCAAGAGTATTGGTTGAGCATGCCTCTATGTGGTCATCTCTTGGCGAAAAGTGGAGTTACGTTGTTCATCTATTTGGTCGGTGAACTTATTTTACATACGCACCGAAATACACCATTTGGGATGAATCGCTAAGTATCGAAGAATTGTTTTATTCAACCATAACAACATTCATTATATCGGTCTTAGACTACGTGAAGATTTTCCATTACCACCAGTGTGTAGGTTTCATGATGACTTGGAGCTCACCCAGGAATGACTGAAAAAATACGAACCCAGCTTAATGAAGGGGTCTCCATGCGTTGGAATAAGTATTTTCCTTTTGTTAAATGACTGAAAAAAGGGAGGAATTGGTCGGGTCAGATCAAATGAAGGGGTCTCCATGCGTTGGAATAAGTATTTTCCTTTTGTTAAGAATATAAACTATCGGATGCTCATATTTTATCACTCTCATATATTGTATGTTCCTGAGTGAAAGTGATTTATCTTTTTTTGCTACGTTAAATTCATGAAATTTGTAATATAATCGGTCTACTTATACATTGTTAAAGTCTGATTTTTAGGATAGTAAGCTGCAGCTTTTTCAGAATCGTTTTACGATGAAATCATTATAAACCGATTGTGAATTCAAAGAGGAATCAATTTACGCTGGAATTACTATAAATTGATTCTGAACAAAATTTGCTTGGGAATTCATTCAGAATCGATTTATGTGGACGACGATGTAATCCGATTCTGGATGAAATAAGTTACATAGAAACAGACTACTTTTAATTCTTTAATCGAACTACATATGGTCTAACATGATCCGATTGTGACTCATTTCCACTTTGCATAAACTCTTAAAATTTAAACTAGCACGGTACTAGACTACCACGTCGCTCTTGTAACTGCATAAAAAGAAATTTCTATATTCCTTAGTGTGAGATATAACTATCAATGCGGCTTCGAAATGATAAAACAGCTCTCCTCTCCAGTTGGTATAAGCATCCTGTGCCGCGAACCTGTCGCCTCTGTGTCTAGCGAGAAACTCATTGTACTTGGAGCATAATTCCTTAACGTGAATCGTCCTTTGACAAACGTGTGATGGATCATATTGATGGCATGGTTTTTTGTACTTATCGTCCATCTTTCGAACAAAAGGACCTAATAAACTTGAATCCATAATATACTCTCGTATTGATGTTCTTCGGGAAGATCCTTGACTATGTAATAATTTTTAACCCATTCAGTTTCTTCCTCAACATCCTTCAATCAATTCCTTAATTAGTTGGAAGGGGTCTTCACCTCGTTTCTTTGCGTTGAGTACGTCTTCTTCTTCCATCGCAGCACTTGGCGATGATGTGGTAGTTCGATTGCATCTCTTAAGTATGTCTTCAAATGAATTGGCGGTTGACGATGATGGAGTAGTTCGTTTGCATCTTCCAAGGATATGTTCGAATGAATTGGTAGTTTATAATGTTGTATTTGACATTTTCGAATGAAAAAATGAACAATGGAGAAAGATTTCTTTGAATAAGGTAGTGAATGATAGAGAATATAATATCCTCTTTATATACACAAGGGACCAACAAATATAATTTCAAAATAAATAAATAAATAGTTGTTTACGGTAATAATCAGATTATATAGACGCACGAATAGTCCGACTGTGAATTTGGAATAATGGGAAATAGCTACCTTACCATAATCAGTTTATATGTGAGGCATATAAAGACCGATTCTAGATTTCTCTACAAATTCAAACTTAACCCAGAATCGGTTTATGTGTGCATTAGCGTAAACCAATTATGGTTGATGTTCATCACATTAACCCAGAATCACTTTATGTATGTGTACAACAAAAATTGATTCCTGGTAACATCAACCACAATCGGTTTATGAGAGTGCACACATAAACAGATTCTGGGTTGATTTTCAGAAAATTTTATGAATAAATTTCAGGGATTCATTGCTAGATCATTGTTGAGTTTTTCTTAAAAGGAACAGATAAAAGGGATTTAACTCAATCACTTGAATTGTTTGTCGATGAATGTTCCTTCAAAACCCAAAAAAAAGAAAATGAGAATTTGATTGTTGTTCGTGATTAGGTTTTAGTTTTTGATTTTGATGGAAATTGAAAAAAATTCGGGTTTTGATTAAAGATTTTTGTATTTGTTATTAGATATGATTATAATTTTGTATTTATTTTAGAATTGTTAAAGTTTTTTGAAAGGGTAATTTAGTATTTTACCACATTTTGGACACCCAATATATCCCCACTCTAGGTTGGTTGAAGAAAACTATAGCCCCGAATAATCACATTATGCCCCAAACTAGAAAGGTTTTTTAAGTATTATATATATATATTTTTCTTAAAGAGTATTACATTAATTAGTTGGAAGCCTAACAAGCTAAGCTCCAACGACATATTACTACATTAATTGAACAGGTTGTCGTGCTAGCCTACCAGACAGCCTCATGGGTAACCTAGCCAAGGGAGCCGAAGCGGATGGGGGCTGAGATTGTGTCACAAGGGAGGCAAGCTAACTCTACCGTTCATGTTAATTCATGCAATATTACGCCATTGGGGGCTCGAACCTAGAACCTCCTGGAGAACATGAAATTTTGGGAAACGGGGATAACCAGCTGAGCTAGTATAATATCAAATTAAAAAAAATCCAAAAAAAAAAAAAAGATCTTATACTGGCAATTTTTTCTTCTTTATAAAGCTGATTAGGCCACAATATTGTATTTCCCAACTAGTGTGAGGACGGTACATGGTCGCCTTTTAGTTCTTCCAGTTTTTACTTAGATCACCCGTAATCTTGTAAGCATCTGCCAGCATTTCAACGAGGAAATAACCACCTTTGGAACGTGAAACTTCATCAGAGTTCACCAGACACCTAGTTAATCGCAATTACTCCAAAAATTCATTGTTCATTTAACACACCCAACAATCCATTGTCTAATCTTTACCCAAGATAGCCCTAAGTTTATCAAGTTTTTGAGTTGATGCTCTTAGGTAGATGCAAAATCCAAGGTAATCTTTTTGACTGATTGTTTCGTTGTTCGCAGTTTTCTCCAACACCCCACATATACATTTTACTTTTAGACCTTTTATCAGACGTCGTTGGATTCTTAAATATTTACGAAATTCCATTACTAGCTCTTGGCCTTTTGTATATATACGCACATGACAGGTCACTCAAGTTTCATGATGGATGGTCACCTGAAAAGTACTATGGCCCTTAAAACATGAAGAAGTACATGAAATTAAAAACGTGAAGAAAATGTGATTATTATTATTTTATTTTATTTTATTTTGATAGGAAAATTCTTAATAACTTAGCGGAAAAAGAAATATAATTGTGTTGAGAGGCAAGGCTCTCCATTTTGTCTTTGTTTAAAAGTTCAAAAATAAAACCAGGGGATCCCCTTGATAGCTACAGGTTGAAATTGCTTTGGTTTTGTTAGCCAATGCAATTGCTGCCTGATTTGCTTTCTTAGTTACATAATTAAAAGTAAAGGATTTTTGTTGTTGGTTTGGCATCAAAAAATCAGTCCCTCTGTTGTCCCACGTAGACTTTGCTCGCCATTCCATATTGCACTTCAGCCCGTTGGTTAGTTTGATGAGGTTGCTGCTGCAGCCTACAATGATGATGTTCGACTCTTCCATGAGGCAGCCCATCTCCAAGCTTCCCCCGCCGCTAGCATTTCCCCATCTCCTTAGTTTGATTCCTTGTGATTATGACTTTCACTGCCCTGCAATAACCAAAGCCATTCCTTATAATTAGGGCACAAACAGAAAGTTTAGTAATAGGGTTCCATTTAGTGGCGAAGTTTAATTTAGCCACTCCGGTGGGGGGACATCTCCAAAAATTATTCGAAGTAGGTTGATGGGAATTTGTTCCTTGTCCGCTGCTGGAGTTCCTTGCTTTGTAGTTTTTTTCCCAAGAGAGTTGAGCTCTTTTGAATGTCTGCATTGGGTTTGGTGTGATTCCTTGAAATAGTTTTTCGCCTCTCGCTTTCCAAATATGCCAGGTGATTGCATCACATAAAGCATCCCATGGTCCTTCATATGTTGGCCAAACAGCTGAGATTTGGTTCCATCTAGAGATCCATTGGTTGACTTTTTGGCAGAGCCATCTGTTGTATACAGGTTAACAGGGGATGCAAACCACATACTCCTAGCAAATGGACAGTCTAAGAAGATATGGTCTATAGTCTCTCCTGGTTGTGAGCAAAACACACACACATTAGGTATATTTGTGAATCCGGAAAGAGAGGAGCATGTAAACAGCATACATTTCCGCAAAAAGAGTTTAATTTAGTCCATGCCCTTTCATAATCACATGATGTGTTGGATTTTATAGTTTTAATTGAGTTCCTTGTTTTGTAGTTTTTTCCCATGATATAAGAGAGTTGAGCTCTTTTGAATGTCCGCATTGTTTCTTTGGTTGGTTTCTAATTTAATGTGAAATTCCTTGAAATAGTTTTTCGCCTCTCGCTTTCCAAATATAGTTAACGGGGATGCAAACACATACTCTAGCTTGCAAATGGAACTAGAAGATATGGTCTATATGTGAGCAAAACACACACACATTAGGTATATTTGTGAATGACAGGAAAGAGGAGCTTAAAGTAAATGGATGTATAAAAGAGTGTAGTTCTAGGTGATGTATGCATTGACCATATTCTATCCCATGGCGAGTTTGTAATAGTTTCAAAGCCTTTGATAAAGTTGTATAGAGAAGCGGTGGAAAATTCACCATTCTTTTCTAGTTTCCACCTAATGGTATGCATACCAATTATAAACTCAGCTACTTGGTGGTCGAAGATATTATGGAACATATCTACATTCCAGAATCTTGACGTAGCGTCCACTAGATGGCTGACTAGAAAGATATTTGGTGGGAGCTGAATAGTGTTTGTATCAAACTCGTCAGGTAGCCAAGAGTCCTCCCTTATGTGAACTGTTTCACCGTTTCCTATTTCCCATATACAAAAGAGTTTAATGGCTGCCAGGCCTTTTTAAATGCAACACCAAATCCAAGAACCAGTTTTGGTGATTTTTGTGTCAAGAGAGTGTCTGTAGTTTGGAAAGTGTTTAGATTTCTGAGTTTGAGCCCAAAAGGCATCAGGAAAGGCCAAGAGGTTCCAAGCTAGTCTTCCTAGCTGAGCCAAGTTGTTAGCCTCTATATCTCTAAATCCAAGGCCTCCTAAATTTGTTGGTTTACAAAGAAAGGGCCAACCTTTGAGGTAGAACCCTTTCTTACCTTCCTTCTTCCCCCACCAGAAGTCTCGCTGGAGGGAAATGAGCTGGTTGGTAATTTTTTTTGGAATCTTGAAACACTCAATCTGATAGATAAGAAGAGCTTCCAATATAGATTTAACTACCACGGTTCGGGCAGCTGGGGAGAGATTCTTACCTCTCCAGTTTTGGAGTCTACTTTTAAATCTAGCAATCATTGAATCAAAACACTTGATTTTTGATGCCCCAATTAATAAAGGTGACCCTCAATAGTTGTCAGTGATGTTGATCTTTTGAACTTTTAGAATTTTGATAATCATTTTACCATTTTGACCAATTAATCATCGCATCACATTTAGATGTGATGATTAATTGGTCCAAAAAAAAATGTGATGATTAATTGGTCCAAAATAGGATCACGGCTTGTTTTTGATCTCATAAAATCAGGCATCATTCCACGAGGTAAACCAAATACACTTTTTTTTTTACTCGGTCAACAATATATTAAAAAAGCAAAAAAGCGGAACTGTACAGGGTGAGGTCCAAATAGCGCCTAGCCGTTAGGCTACACGCTAAGAGAACCTATTTGAAACGGAAATAAACCTCCCCAGGCCATTCTACAGAAAGAATAAAGCCTGGCATACCCTCATAAACTCATAAACATCTTCGGCCAACAAACATGCTTGTTTAGCCGAAGCATCTGCAGAAAAATTAACCTCTCTATAGCTATGTATATAGCGAATATTTGTATAAAAGCTTCTTGCCATCTTCCACTTCTGCATCAGTTGCCAAGGTAATTCACCCTTTTGAAGAGCCAGGATGCAACTCATAGAGTCCGACCTGACACAAAGATTAGTAATATTCCACCTTTTGGCAACCATCGCTCCATAAATAACCGCACACACTTCAGCATAAAAGTTGGTTTGCCAGCCAAGACCAACACAAAGGACGCCTAGCACAGCCGAGTTTGAGTCTCGAAAGGTAACACCAGAACCAGCCTGTCCTGGGTTTCCACGTGAAGCACCATCACAACAGATTAATAACTCTCCAGAATTTGGCGGCGTCCAAGAAACTTCAAGAGGAGTCGAGGTCTTGCAAGATCTATGCTTAACTCTGAAGAACTCCAAAATGCGCCAATCTTCCATGGTGTTAAACATATGACCCTTTAATCTAATAGAGTAATCACGTATAACCTGATAAACTCTCCCTTTGAGGCCAAGCCAACGAACTCGCATATCATCAAAATAAGCCTTGTTGCGCATTTTCCATAATTCTGTAACTATTGCAAGATTTGCAACAAGCCACAGATCCTTCACCATCCTACTGCGCCCCTTTGCAGCTTTATACGAAGCTACAAGATCTTCTTTTGCTTGTAGATTAAAAATTCCAGCCGCCCAAGCCCAAAGTCTCCTCACAATTCTGCAATGCCAAGTGATATGGCTGACATCTTCACAACTAACTCTGCATAAGCGGCACATAGACGGCAACTCCATGCCTGTCTTCTTAGTGATGTTATCTTCAGTTGCGCAACATTGTTTCTTCCAAACCTTCCAGAATTGCACACTCAAAGTAGGATGCACAACCTGTCTTGTGAAAAGAACCGCCGCAGGCACAATCTCCACCGGAGCTTTAATTGCAGCCTTCGCCGATTTGACAGAAAAAACTCCTTTGATATCAAGATCCCAAATTTTGTAATCCTCACCACCAGCAATAATAGGTAAATTATCAACATCAATATGGCAGCGCAACATCAAATCTCTTGTTTTCGGAGGGATAAACCAAGCACCATCAACAATAATATCACTCACTTTGGCCGTAAAATCATTAGGGCCTTTGGAAGTGATGCCAAGCCTCTGTGCAATCGAAAAATCTCCACACCAATTATCAAAGAATAAGGAAGTATTAGCACCATTACCAATAATTGAGCGAGTATGCCGTTGCACAAAATTGTGCACCAGCCTAATTCCCGGAAAAACCGAAGAACCCAGTTTATAATCAATCAAATTGCCATTTAATTTGAAGTACTTCGCCTTCAAAAACCTGGCCCAAGTCTTGTTTGAGTCACGAATAGAAACCCAAAGCTTCATGAGCATGGCCCTATTAACGTCATTCAATTTCTTAAGACCAAGACCACCTTCACGCTTCGAACAACAAAGATCATCATAAAGGACCGTAAAATACTTACGTTTTTCAGCATCGCCAGACCAGAGAAAATTCCTAATGGCCCTCTCAACTTGCTTAATGATTGTACATGGCCATTTATAAACAGCCATGGAATGAAGCACATAGCTTGAAATAACCGATTTAATCAAAACCAATCTAGCTTGAAAAGATAAAAGCTTACCCTTCCAACCTTCCATCTTATCCATGATCTTCTCAACTACCTGGCGAACATGGATATGTCTCACAATACCAGGTTTCAACTGGATTCCCAAATATTTGTCAGGGAATAAAGCCCGTTCCATTCCCATGTAATTTGCAATAGCAATGGAACGAGATTTTCTATCACGTCCATAATAAAACTTGCTTTTGGCATAACTCACGTATTGGCCAGAAGCACGTTGATAAATGCCAAGCATATTCTTCAGATTTTGCAAATTATGCAAGTTGCCTCTGCAGAAAACAAGAATATCATCCGCAAAGAGCAGGTGCGTAGGAGCTACACCTTTTTTACTCACCATATGATCCATACTTCGGTTGGAAAATAACTTAGAAAGATTGCGACTTAGAACATCTTCAATAAGCACAAAAATCAAAGGCGAAAGAGGATCACCTTGTCGCAAACCCCTAGAGATACTGAAAAAACCTTCAGGACAACCATTAATCATAATGGAAATCCTAGCAGAATTAAGTATGTTGAGAAGCCACTTACACCAGTTCTCGGAAAAGCCATATTGCCGAAAAACTTTCAAAACGAATTCCCAACTGACCGTATCAAAAGCTTGGGCAATGTCTAATTTAAGGCCGACATTCCCAAAGTTTCTTTTAGTATTGAGCTCGTTGATTAGCTCAGACGCCAAAGCTATATTTTCGTGAATATTTCTTCTCTTCATAAACGCAACTTGCTCTTCAGAGATCAACTTATTAAGCACCGTGCCCAGCCTTGTAGCCAAAATCTTTGTAATGATCTTGAAGAAAAAATTGCTTAGACCAATCGGTCTATAATCTTTGATTGCATCAGACTTATTATTTTTCGGAATTAGAACAATAAAACTAGAGTTAATGCCATTTGGAATTTTTCGCATCGCCCAACAATTTGCAATAGCATTATAAAGATCTCTAGAAATAATGTTCCAACAAGTTCTATAAAAGGAACCTGTAAAGCCATCAGAGCCAGGAGCAGAGTCCGCACCCAAGTCAAAAACAGCCTCCTTCACTTCCTCCAAAGATGGAATGGCATCCATAAAAGCACTCTCCTCAGCCGAAATACTTTCATGCGCATACTCAAACAAATTCGGATCAATATTGACCTCTCCACCATTGAACTTTGCTTGGTAATGATCAACAATGTAATTTTTTATATCATCCTGCAAAATCAAAGTAGAGTTAGTAGAAATATTCAATTCAGAAATAGTGTTGTGACTTCTCCTCATGCGGATGCTGTTGTGGAAAAATCGAGTATTTTGATCTCCGTCCTCCAACCAAGACTCCCTCGATTTTTGTTTAAGCATAGTGGCCAACTCGATGCGCACATCCTCAGCAGCCTTCTTAGCATCCGCAACCTTCAAGAATTGGTACTCGCTTCTCGGATTTTGATCAAGAAGATCATTCTCCGAATCAAGCCTTAGCTCAGCTTGTTTTAAACGAAACTGGACATTACCAAAAATTGTTCTATTCCACAACTTCAGAGCTTCACGCAACCTCTTCAGCTTAGAAGTAAAAACAAAAGGAGGAGCACCGTCCAGCCTTAATCTCCAATTTTCCTCCACAAAACTCAAAAAACTGGGATGCGATAGCCACATTTTTTGAATTCGGAAAGGAACCCTCTTCGGCCTTGGATTATCAAAGGCATAGCCAAATAAAGGGGAATGATCCGAGCAAACCCTTGGCAACGCCTTACACCTCCAATTTGGATATTCGTCATACCAAGCATCATTTAAAACCGCCCTGTCATTCTTAGAGACGATTCTATGAACACCACTCCGACAATTTGTCCAAGTATATTTCTTTCCAAGCGCATCAGCTTCAACCAAACCATTATCAGAAATCCAACTTCTGAACTCATTCATATAAACTTCTTTTATAGGTTTTCCACCCTTCTTCTCTTCCAAACGAAGGACACAATTAAAATCACCCAACACCAACCAAGGAATGGAAATAAAACCCAATCCCAATTGACGCCAAAGTCTTTGCCGAGCCACAGGATCATAAGAAGCATGGACTGCCGTGATAAAGTCTCCCGCAAAATCTAGAGTAATAGCCTGTTTTGAAGAAGATAAGATATTCGGCCTTGCCAAATTATTTCTCCACAAGATCCAAATATTACCTTTCTCTCCACAAGCTTCATTTGTGATAACATCCTCGCTGAAATCAACTAATTTCATCTTCCTAATAAACCGAGTGCTGCAGAAAACCTGCGGTTCCGCAATACAAATTATATCAGGATTATGCAAGTGATAAAGCTCTTCCAACTTGGCCCTTGCACCATCTTTAGCCAAGCCTTGAGCATTCCAGTAAAAGACACGCATTAATTAACATGGTTTTTCACAGGGCTTGCCGAACCCTTTCTTGAACCTCCTCGACCTCCTCTAGTAGTAACTTGACTAACAGCAGCCACAGTGACATTCTTCTTTTTGGGAGCTTTTGGCTTCAAATTTTTCTTTTCAGCCTCCTTCTTTTCACGCTCTTCATTTTCTTTCAACGCAAATAACTCCAAACTGTTTGCATCATCTTTAGCTATGTTTGAAATAGAAGATTGTTGAATTGGAGCAGCCTCCTCTCCAATTTCAATATCTAGATCATCAATTTCCTCGTTCCCAGTTTCAAATCTATTAGAGAGCGTAATGTTCTCCACGGATTTCACCGGTGTAGATCTTCTTGAGGTTTTAGTAGCAGCACTAAAACTAGCATCATCATCACCAATAGAAGTTGGAATATTAGCAATTGGAGAAGGAACTTCCGCCTCTTTATCTACATGGTCATCACTTACGTTGGTATTAACCTGAGTTGGCAAAATTTCAGCTTTGTTTTTCACCTCAAGAGCTTTCAATCTCAAATTTTCCAGCCTTGTCTTAGCCATCTCTTTCTGAATCCGAGCAACTTCCGCATCAACCTCTAGTTGTTTGGCCTTTTCCTTCATGGCTTCATAATTTTGAAAAGCCTCCATCTCTAGATCGGCCAGATTTCCATCGTCTTTGTGTAGATTTTCCGCAACCTCCTCTACATCGTTTGCTTCACTATTAGGAGAAGCGCCATCATTGTGCTTCACAGAGTGGTCACCATCATTGTGCGTCTCCGCTGAATCACCATCATTATGCTTCTCGGATGAATCACCATCATTGTGCTTCTCCGATTGGTCACCATCATTGTGCATCTCTGGTTGAGTAGCGCCCTTGTTAAGCGATGGTTGTGGCGCAACATCATCTTGATTTTTATCATCCGCACCTGATTTAGTAGATTCACTAGCTTCCGGGAAATGGGTATGTTGCCCGGTAGCAACCTCAAGGATTGATGGTTTGGTCTTAGCTTTCTTCCCCGGATTAGTTGGTTGATCCGCAACCTTGTCATCTCCGTCACCATCATTCCCTTTATCTTTAGGAATCCTCTCATTTTTCCAAAAATTCCTTAGTTCTTCAATGGCTCCTTCCAAATATTTCAGAATCTCAGGATCGGTTTCTTCATCAACTTGTTCTTTCAAATTATCAAGTTGTTTTGCTCGGCAGTCAGACTTCTTATGGCCAACAGATTTACAGTACTCACAAAAGCTCGGCCTGTTTAAGATTTCGTATTCTTGAACAAAAATTTCTTCATTCTCTTCGCCATCAATAAGAATCCTTCCTAAAGGTTGCGAAAAATCTATATCAATTAGACAAGCGGCAAAATAGCCATATTCATGGCGCAGGGTGCGTGGATCAACAGAAACCGGTTTACCAAGTCCCCTAGCCAAGCGAAAAATTGTTTCCTCATCCCAGAACTCCATTGGAAGAGCTTTGAAACGAACCCAAACAACAGCTCTAGTAATTTTATCCTTTTCAGGGTCGAACATAGGCGTCCAAGGATAGATTTTTAGCTGTTGAAATCCATTCTCCACTTTAATCTTCCATGGACCATCATAACTAACACGTTTTCGATCATCTTCATTGTCAAGTTTGATCACAAAATACCCCTTCTTCCATGGAATAAATTGCACAGAACCAGTAAGCTTCCATTGAGATAATAAATCACGTTTAACATCTTCAAATTTTAGGGTTTTGAAAAACACCAAACGCCCGACCAAGCTAAACCTCCAAACGGCCTTGATTCTTGCATGAGTTTCTCGTGGGATTTTTATCAAAACATCATTACTTGTAGCTGATCGAATAGGGGGATGAGAAAGAGTATCAGCATCAATCTTAGATAAGACATGAGTTCGCTTCTTCAATACAGCCTTATATGAGCCGCGATTTCCATCTTCATGCGCAACACGGTTTCCATCTTCAAGCTGTTTCCCATTCTCGGAAGAACTAGGGTTTGCAGCCGTGTTCTTAGGCACATACACCTGCCTAGTTCTAGATTTTGATCTAGAACGGTTCCAATTATTTTTTTTAGGTTGCTCATCACGTCGTTCACCTATAATCGGTGGATTGTTTGATTGATTTTGCGCCATGGAAGCGCAAAATCACAAGGTTGTGAAGAAACGCCAAAGAAAAGGGGAAGGAGAAAAAACCGGAGTTCTCTCACGTGAAAACCCTAGGTTTCGCTTTTTTGGAGGTAAACCAAATACACATGAACAATTAACCGGCTATCATACTTAAGCGCATGACATGCTATTCGATTGTGCAATTATTTGCATTAACCCGTGTTTTTATTTAGTTTGATGTACGGGTTATCAAATTTCCCTTTGACTGCACTGCACCTCCAATTACCTCCGATTAAACGTGCAAAACGGACCCTTAATCTTCTTAAAACTAGTCAAAAAAAACCAAGGTGACCAAACTTGTGGTACAAAAAATCCAGCCATATTACTTTTAATAAATGAAAACCATTTGATTAAAAAGTGGCACAAAAACCCCAGGTCAAATAATAATAAGTAAATTTAGTTTTTGTTATTTTTTAAAAAGCCAAACATACCCTTTACCTTCTCTTCTTCTTCTTCTTCTTCCCTAATTTCTTTTTCTTTTTTCTTCTTTCTTCGTCTCCTTCTCTGCACCACAATCACCACCAGCAGCACCAATAGATCCCCACGAACACCAGCAGCAACACCTCCGTGGTGGTTTAGGGTTGTCGGTCTTCATCTCTAAGGAGCTGTTATTGAATCTCTAATTTCTTTTTTTTTTTTCTTTCTTCATCTCCTTCTCTCGCACCACAATCACCACCAAAGAAGAACAATAGATCCCCACGAACACCAAAGAAGAACACCTTCGTGGTGGTTTAGGGTTGTCGGCCTTCATCTCGAGGAGTCGTTGTTGAATCGATTATTGAAATCGACTTCGTAAAAGGTAAACATAAATTGAAGTTAGGGTTTGTAGTGAATATGTGTTTGATTTGATTGAGAAGTCGAGAGGAATTGATTTGTGCAGATTGGTGTTGCTCTGGTGAAATTGAAATGGGTTTTGTAGTTGAGTTCGAATTACAGAGAACTGGCAGAAGTTCAAGTTACAAGATGATAAAGCTGAAATGGCAGAAGTTCAAGTTACAAGATGAATAGATGTATGCCTAGGTTGTGTGTTGTGAATTGCAGGAACACATGGAGCTGTAAATTGAATTGCATTGAGAAGATGCAGTGATGTTGATTGCAATTGCAGGGAGAACTGGAGCTGTGAGACCGCAGTTCAGATGGAGGTTTGTGATGTTGTGTAGAGGGGTGGTATCTGTGGTTGAGTTATCTGTGGTGACTGAAGTTACAGCCGGTATCTGTAATGTTATGGAGCAGCTGGACTTCAGTAAGTCACCTAATGCAGCTCAAACAAAGCTGTAGTAGGAGATGGTTCTTGGCATGGATCAGAGGTGGTGGTATTGAAGCTTGAGTTCTGGGTTGAGCTTAAACTGCAGTGGAAAGAGGTGACTGAGTCGCAGGTGGTGCTTTTGGTACTGAATATGAGTACAAGCAACAGCTGGAGTTAAGAAACCTAATTAGGTTTCATCAAGTTTTGGTGAAACCAATTTTGGTTTCATCATTGAAGCCGTGTTGGTGAAATGACAATATGTGGAAAAATGATGAAACCTAATTAGGTTTCATCTAGTTTTGGTGAAACCAATTTTGGTTTCATCATTTTTTATTTTTGGTTTCATCATTTTTCTGTTTGGTTTCATCATTTTTTTTTTTCTGGTCGGTGGTGGTGGTCGGCGATAATGGTGTTGTTGCTGCTGGTGGTGGTTGGCGACAGTGGTGGTCTGTGGTGGTGGTCGGCGATGTCGCGGTGGTGTTTTTCGGGGATGGTGGTGGTGGCGATGTATTGGTTGGCGGTGGTGGTGGTGGTGGTGAGGTGGTAGTGGTGGTTGGCGACGGCGGCGACGCGGTGGTAATTATCGGTGGTGGTGGCGCGGTGGTGGTTGGCGGCGGCGGCGACGCGGTGGTAATTATCGATGGTGGTGGCGCGGTGGTGGTTGGCGGCGGCTCGGTGGTGGTTGGCGTTGGCGGTGGTCAGTGGTGGCGGATGCTGGTGGTTCTCATTTGGTGGGGTTATTTTGTGGTGGTGATAATATAATAGAAATTAATGGTGGGATTGATTTATATTTTTGTTGGGGTGATTTAAAATTAAAGGTGGGGTTGTTTTTATTTTTATTGGGGTGATTTAAACTAGAAGGTTAATA
The DNA here is from genome assembly GCA_023531295.1 of Papaver armeniacum. Lineage (NCBI taxonomy): Eukaryota > Viridiplantae > Streptophyta > Magnoliopsida > Ranunculales > Papaveraceae > Papaver > Papaver armeniacum. The sequence continues at coordinate 182,542 of JAJJWW010005999.1, forward strand.
TAGATAGTTTATGTTAAATGGGGTGTTTGTGAACAATTTGTTTTGTTGGGGTTTTTGTACATGGATAGTGACACCTTTGGGGTTATAACCCGCGCGCCGTTTGTATGAAAAGAAACATGTAGTATAAACATTATTTTAATAATTAATAAGGCACCGATGGGATGCTTCGATTTATATTCTACTTGGACTACACACCGCTTAAGATAAGAGAAACTGGGTCAATTGCCCAAATATTTTTAAAACATGGTTCTAATGGACGAGTAAAAATTAGTATGGGCGAAATGAACACTAAAAAATAGCAAAAATGAATCTGGATTCATCCTGGCTTGAACTTAAAAAATAGCGAGGGTGAAACTGGATGCATCCTGATGTTAATTAAAAATAAGAAAAAATATTTGATAATGAGTAGGATGAAACTGTTTATATCCTGGCTATTTTTACATTCTCGTCCATTTAAACAGTATCAAATTTTACATGTCTTTTTCACCCAGGAATTGTCATTATTGGATTAATTGACCAATTTTGTGTTAAGATAATAAGCATCAATCTATGTAAATCGTTTAGGATTGTCAGCGGATTCTATAGAATTTACTCAACACCCCACATGTAATTTCAACTCAACCTTTTTTTGTTAGGCGTAGTTTTAGGTAGGTCCTTGAATATCTGGAAAAAAACATAACTAAACTTGCTGCTATCCTTCATTTATATTTTAATTTGAAAATTAGACTAGAAGATCACACAAGAGCTATAAGCTTTTATATCCCTGATCTGTTGCTCAAATTTGACGGTATATATCGGTTATGATATTAGCGGGTATAAAAAGTATTTTGCCTCTATAATGTGTGAGAGATTTAAAATACATGACGATGTAACCCAAGTACATGACCTGACATGTACATGGGAAAAAACCATACGAAGAAAAACGGGTTTTCCAAAGTTTCTGCCTGTTTATTACCCTCACTCCCACTTGCTACATAACACCCAACGGAAGAATGAGTTCATTTCTCGTTTTCAAGGTCTAGTGTAGAGGTGTAAATTGGGCTGTACAAAGACGAGACATGACCAAAGACAAAGACGCTAAAATTTGAGCACAAATTTCAGCCAAAGACGTGACTTAGCTCAAAGATCAAGACAACACGTTAGTTAAATGGGACGTCTTTGGGTTTGACTAATTGGCACAAAAGAGCACAAAGACAACACGCGACACGGATAAGCATGTGGCCCAAATTTCACCCAAGACGTTAAGAGAGCACGTCATAACATGTACAAATACACCATATAACAAGGCATAATACATCACATTTTTTGTATATTTCACAAAAGAGTCACTATTCTAGCTAGTTTTTAACATGTTATGTTGGCTTATTTATAACAACACATATAATGCCTTAATATTTGGAAAATATATTTCAATATCGTTGTTATAATGTCGTCACCTATATTTAACTAGAACATTAATTTACATGACAATAATCCAATTTTATATTTGACGGGCTATTTCTTTTTATTTTATAAACTTGTTAATTTTACTTGAAATAATTTCAAATGATATGTTGTCTAATTAAACTCTTGTGATAATGTCTGACTTAATGTATACATTAAGTGATTTCTAACTGTTTATAGCACGTGTGCCAAAGACGACAACACTAAGACGTTTATTCGTGTCGTTGTGCCGTGGGCTGTGTTGTGCCTAGCTTTTGACTAGTAAAGCACAACACGGCACAAAGACGTTTAAATCGTTGGCACAAAGACAAAGACGGCACATAGCACGTGAAGCACGCGACTTCGTGGGCCGGGCTGTGCCAGGCCGGCACGTTTTACACCTCTAGTCTAGTGTGTTGGAAGTTTATTTACCAATCATATTATTGCGTTATAATGTGGGAAATTTAAGAGCAGAACAGAGATAAAAAATAATCATGAGATACTCCCTCCCTACCCAATATATGGGCGGAGTTGTAAAAATTTGTAGTCACATAAGATAGGCAGACTTCCAATTTCAAGATGAGTTTTTTCCATGTATTACCCTTATTTATTATAGGTAGCTATCACCATAACTAAATTAATGTTTCTAATGTTGGAAATTGTACATAGGGTAAAATAGGAAAGATGATGGAAATATAAGAAATCAATAAAAATTTCTTATTCCGATAGAAACTCACTTGTCCGCCTATATATTGGGGATCGAGGGAGTAGTAATCTTGAAAACCTCTTATATATCATAATTACTTTTTGATAATGTGTAAAATGTCCCAAATTTAATTTGTGGTAATGATATGGATTAACTAAACTTAGCAGGGATTATTAATTAGATTTATATTTTGAAAAAAATCAATGCTTAATTTTTATTTTAAGTTTTTTTTTTTAGAGGACAAGTAAAATAAGGAGGATTTTATTCTTTTTTGACTTTTTCTTTTATGACACCCTAGAGCTAATGAAGAAACATATGATCAAAATAACCGGTAACAACTCTAACTTAACTCTTATTGCAATTTTGTTGCTTCTAATCACTTAAAGTATGTAAAACAATTAGATTTTTTGTGAGCTTTTATAATTGGGAAATCACGAAATTCTACCTATAACAACAACATGCATATGGAAATTTACGACTAGAATAGTAAGCTAGTCTAAACGTAAAACACAACCTATGAATATTTTTGGATTATCAGAACTACATATGGCTAGGAAAATCCTAACCTCAGCTAAGCACTTATGATTAGAAGTTCGTAAATTTTTAACCATGTAACTTTTTTATGAATGGAAATTCTTATTATCCCAGCTATAACCCACAGCTACTGTCTGGAAATTAAGAATTGCTAACCGTAACAATTGTAGGAACTGTTTTTTCAACCTTAACTTGATCTTCATTTTTAGAATACTAAACCGTAACAAGTTTTCCGAAAAAAAAAAAAAAAAAAAAAAAAAAAGCGAGATGGAGATGGAGAAGAAGATTAGTTAAGCTTTTGATTTGTTTATGTTTCTGATATGGATGAAAATAATAAGGTTGGCTTCTCTTAAATATATCCCACGCTTTTATTAACCATAGCCCAAAAATTTTAAGTGAAAATGAAAAGCCAAAGTTACCAAACACGTCTTAATATTTTTTTTCCTAATAATCCCACTTCTTCCCAGAATCAAAATGTAAACCCTAACTTTTTCATTTTTAGATCCAAACTAAATCATACTTCAATTTATTTCTAATTAATTGTTGTCTTCTTATTCTTACAAATTGCCCTATTATAAACATTAATTTTTACTTTTTCCCCTAAGATAAACCCAACTTTTCACCTTTTCACTAAAATGACGTACTTATTTTTCCTAAATCATGAGTATAGTTATATAAATTGGGGTTATATATTCTAATTATTCCCTTAGAAATTCTCCATAACAATACCAGTAGAAAACAGAAATGAAATCAAATAAGGCTTTGATTCTTTTCAACAACAAAAAAAATAATTTTCTAAAACTCCATAAACACTATTATTCTATAAGAAAATTCTAAGATGATGTTATTTTTTCCCATCATGATTATCTTAAATTGATTATTCTTAAAAATCATCAATTATGTCATGGATCTTACATAACTTTAATCATGAAAATTATATAATTATTTTTATTTATTCATTTTGATTTAGGAATTTGATAACTTCTTTTGGAATGATTAATTGGGGGATATGAAAACTAATTGGGGGATATAGCTACAAGACAAAATAGGGATCCAAATAGCAAAGCTGGGTCACCCCTTATCTAACTATTTTTTTAAATCCTAATATACCCCTCACTAATCATGTTTAGTGGTTAATAATAATTAGTAAAAACTTAAGTATTTGGGGGATAGATTAGTGTGTGTTTTTATTTTAATTTGTGTGAGTGAGGAGTAGAAGGAGAGAAAAAAAAATTTGAGTGGAATTTTATTTTGAAAATGGAAGATGATTGTGATGAGAGAATTACCGCTAATAAGAGGTTGAAAAATTGATTTCTTTTTTTCTTTGAATCCACCATTGTTGCAGCTGAAAAGCTTGGTGTATGCATGGTATTCAACCAAAACCCATGCGGGCAATTGTTGGAAATGTTCATAAATTGTTTGCCACTCTCCAGCTGAGAGCTACGCCCTCTCGTTACGATTTTTTTCTAGTTTTGATCTTCAGAATGTTGATTTTTTTCTGGTTTTGAACAGGTACCGGCATGGTAATCTAGTTTTCGAGCATGCCGAAGATGTTCCAAGATAGTATTTTGCTTAAATTTATTTCGAAACAGATGAAAAGTATCCGTAATGTTGATTTTTTTTTCACTTGACTACCGGCATTGATAGGAAATTCTCGAGCATGCCGGTATCATGTTCCAAGATATGGTCTTCATCAATTTCGGATGGTCTTCATCACTTCCGTTTTGAATTTTTCTCTCGGTATTAATCAAGTAATCGTAAGCATGGTCAGTTGATATGAAGACTATGCCGGTATCATGATACCGGCATGGTCTTCATCAATTCCGGCATGGTCATCATCAATTCTGGCATGATCTTCATCACTTCCGAATAAAAAAAAAATTGGTTTCCAAAGTGAGGAGAAGAGAATTTGATATAGAGTGGGGAAGAGTTTAGAATTTGAAAGGGAATGGGAAATATTTGGGTTTCAAAGCTCCACCCCTAAATAAGATTAATAAGAAGTGGAGATGGAAATGGGGGATATGATTTTGTTTTTTGATTTTAAGTTTTTGATTTTTATTTTGTGGGAAGGGTATTTTAGTATTTTCATAACCAATGGTCACCCCTTAGCCGAAATCATGGGTTGGGGGAAGTAATTCATATCCCCCAATTAGTTTTCATATCCCCCAATTACAGGTTCTTCTTTTGGGCTATATATAAAAATTATGTCTAATTTTATGGATTATTTTAATAACTTTAAAAATCCGTTTGGTTGGATTAACAACTTATTTAATGTGAATTATTGTTAATAAAAGTATGGGCTATATTTAAGAGAAGCCATAAGGTAATGTTAAGTTTAAAGAAAGCGTACATTTTACTTTCCTTACGGATTAGGTCCTCAAATCTATATTTACTACTACATTTTTATACTATGCGGCTGTCGCAGCATTTTCTTTGCGGCCACAACAATACGATTCTTTAGGGCCATTTTCCAAGGGTGCAATATGCAGGACGCAAAGATGAAATAGACATAACGTTGGTTCAAGATAGATGTAAATGGCACCCAGGGATAGTGTAGATGATCATTATGCGACTTTTAAGACAACATAAAATACGTTAAAAATAAGTAAGAGTCACTTTACTAATGAAAACAAGAAAATTGTGGTTGTTATAATCAAGGATGGAGCACCAACGCAAGAAAGGTGATTCAATCCATCTTCTCCCTAGACTACGCACTGCGTAAGAGAATAACTATCGACCTCCACAGATATTCTAATATTATCAACCGATCCTACATAGTTTACTCCAACACCTACATATACTTAGAACCCAACCTTTTTGTTAGATAGTATCTAGAGAACCCATAACTAGCTTTCATTAACATTTTTTTTTTTCTAAAAAAAAAGAACACAAATATATTAGAAAAGCACTCGATAGCTATTACTTTTATATCTCTAGGGCTAGTGTTCACAAAATTTCCACGTTATATCCGTTATCATATATATTTTAACTAGGCCTTGACCCGTGCCGTAACGGCACGGGAGTTGATCATTGTCTATATGTTCATTGCCCAATTTATATCACCAAAACATGTCTTACCGCGGATCATATAAAAAAAAAAAAAAAAAGATACATAACCCATTGGTTGCCCTTCATCAAATCCAAAATGGTCTTGTAGCAAAAGACAATAGGTAAACTTCACTTAGGTGGCCACAAATACGTTTTCACTTTTGGCATAACAATGTTTTTTGTTCTTAATTCGTGATTCCATTTTTTTTTCTTCGATAAGTATGAAAATTGGAATCGATTAGATGTTAACCCTTACCCGGGGAAGCAGGTATTCCCATCCGATGTTTAATTTCTCGTGACTCTTTAACCCAACCGCAAGACCTATCGGAAAAATGAAATTGCAAAAGAATCACAATGACTCGCCGATTGATGATATGTCATCTCGCTTAGAGAAGTTCTTCTCCTTCTCTAATTGTTATTCCAAAACGTTATCATGCACGATGCTATACCACGGAGCTATATCGGATTGATTGATTTTTTTTTTCTACACGGATTAACGTCAGGCTAATGTGGAAATCGCTAGAATCAAATCAGATAAGTTGACCGAAATAACATCAATGCCACTATTAGTTTCTCACCGTAATAAATACTGGGATTGGATTACATTTTAGGGCCCTGTTGTTCCAAAACTTATGTTGTCCGCAAATTAAGAGAAGTTGGGAGGTTAACCCGAAGGTGAAGTTTCTTATTCTTAGTTTGTTACATGCAAATTAAGAGAGAACTTGAAAACAACAATCCATCCTAAGGGAGCTCTAAAATAAGCACATGACGCGATGGATTGTGCATTAACCTATTACTCTGGGTTAATGCAATTTGTTTCCATGGTTTTTTTTTTTTTTTTTTTTTTGAGAATTGCTAGGTTGATTGCGGTCAGCCTGTACAATCTTTTTTTTTTTTTTTTTTTTTTTTGTATTATAACCAGCTTATTTTCACATAGAGTAAGAATTCCCCACTACCTGACTACCACACTGACCACCTACACTACCACCACCAGAACCGCCCATCACCACTACCTCATCACCATCATCACCGGCTCCATGGACCACCAACAAATACTACCCAATTGATATGATTATTAACAAATTTATTATTTATTTAATGAAAGTATTTATTAGGATAATCATAAGACATTTATAAGGAAACATTAATAAAATATTAATGATGAAAGTATATTCATTAAGAAAATGGTGAGGCATCTATTAAATTAAGATATTTATGATGTAAGAAGATATTTATAATGAAAAATTCATAAGAAATTTAATGAAAGTATGTTAATTAACATAATTATAAGACATTTATAATGAGAGATTAATAAAATATTCATTATAAAAAATTAATGATACAATAATGATGTAAACAACCACAACCATAGATTTAGCTTCCCCAAGAATGAATCCAGAGCGTCCTTTATCTAAGCTAAGTTGTCCAAAATGGTCTTGTACCAAAAGACAATAGGTAAACTTCACTTAGGTGGCCACAAATACGTTTTCACTTTTGGCATAACAATGTTTTTCGTTCTTAATTCGTGATTCCATTTTTTTTTTCGATAAGTATGAAAATTGGAATCGATTAGATGTTAACCCTTACCCTGGGAAGCTGGTGTATTCCCATCCGATGTTTAATTCGTGACTCTTTAACCCAACCGCAGTACCTATCGGAAAAATGAAATTGCAGAATCACAATGACTCTCGCCGATTGATGATATGTCATCTACTTAGAGAAGTTCTTCTCCTCTCTAATTGTTATTCCAAAACGTTATCATGCACGATGCTATACCACGGAGCTATATCGGATTGATTGATTTTTTTTTTTTGTACACGGATTAACGTCAGGCTAATGTGGAAATCGCTGGAATCAAATAAGATAAGTTGACCGAAATAACATCAATGCCACTATTAGTTTCTCACCATAACGGCCGGTGACTGGATTACATTTTAGGGCCTTGTTGTTCCAAAACTTATGTTGTCCGCAAATTAAGAGAAGTTGGGAGGTTAACCCTAAGGTGAAGTTTCTTATTCTTAGTTTGTTACATGCAAATTAAGAGAGAACTTGAAAACAACAATCCATCCCAAGGGAGCTCTAAAATAAGCACATGACGCGATGGATTGTGCATTAACCTATTACTCTGGGTTAATGCAATTTGTTTCCATGGTTTTTTTTTTTTTTTTTTTTGAGAATTGCTAGGTTGACCGTAATAGGTGTTTAGAAGAAACCACCGAATGAAACATATAATGGGACCAACTGAAAACCGTTACCATCCCAATAACATATACATTACACTATCAACATTAAATTTTTATCGGGTTGTTTTTAGGGTAAATTGCGGTCAGCCTGTATAATCTTTTTTTTTTTTTTTTTTTTTTTTTTTTGTATTATAACCAGCTTATTTTCACATAGAGTAAGAATTCCCCACTACTTGACTACCACACTGACCACCTACACTACCACCACCAGAACCGCCCATCACCACTACCTCATCACCATCATCACCGGCTCCATGGACCACCAACAAATACTACCCAATTGATATGATTATTAACAAATTTATTATTTATTTAATGAAAGTATTTATTAGGATAATCATAAGACATTTATAAGGAAACATTAATAAAATATTAATGATGAAAGTATATTCATTAAGAAAATTGTGAGACATCTATTAAATTAAGATATTTATGATGTAAGAAGATATTTATAATGAAAAAATCATAAGAAATTTAATGAAAGTATATTAATTAACATAATTATAAGACATTTATAATGAGAGATTAATAAAATATTCATTATAAAAAATTAATGATACAATAATGATGTAAACAACCACAACCATAGATTTAGCTTCCCCAAGAATGAATCCAGAGCGTCCTTTATCTAAGCTAAGTTGTCCATGCTTTGTTTTATATTAGAGATTACCCGTTAGAGACACTTTTAAGATACATGACGACGCAACCGGTAAGTACACGCGGAAAAAAAACTGCTCCAAAGATTCATAATTTCATACAAGGAAAAATCAGTAATGCTACATTGACACCCCCAAAATCCCGTGAAGAATCCCGAAAGGGGAATGGAGGGAGGATGGTAGCCCTCTAAACATCGAGATTGAGAATGGGCAAAGTGGGTCCCATTCCCTTCTCTCACACGGTGTCTGTCCCGGGAGTAACTCCCGGTACATAAATCATTTTCGAGGAAAAATTGATTTTTCCAAGTATGTGTTTGCATATAGCCCCACTCCCGCTTGCCACATGACCTTCAATGAAAAATGAGTTCATTTTTAACATCTAGTGTTTTGTGGGAGATTTTATGGGCCTGTTTTGAAGGATACATTGCAAGTCTTTGTGACTCGAAATTAGGGGTGAGCATTTGGCCCGTAATCCGTGGATTTAACCGGACCAACCGTTCATTTGCGGATGGATGTCCGGACCGTTCGTTAATGGGTTAGATGCGGATAAAATTTTTGAAATCCAACGGATAATGGATCGGGTCGGGATGTAACCTTGAAAATCTGTTGGACATCCATATCCGTTAAATTAAGGGCATTTATATAGATTTAGAAAATACTATGGATCATTTAGGAACTTTTAAGATGTTTGGTTGGGGTGTTGTACATGGTGTTTTTATATTTGTATACATACATATGATATGTAGGTTTTTTAAGGAGTCATTTGTGTTAGCTTTATTTCCTTTACTATAAATTTTAACTAAAACAAATCCATTGGATTATCCGCATCCAATCCGTCTATCCGTGTCATTGGATGCAAATCCGTTGGATATAGATTGGATGCGGATGCCAAATTTGAAATCCGTAGTGCAATGGATTGGATGCGGATGAGGCGAAAACCGATCCATACCGGCCCATGCTCACCCCTACTCGAAATCTAAAAGTTATAATATGTTCCCAATTTTTTTTGGCTGCCAAATTTGGTCATAGCTTTATATCATTTATTTATAGCTTTTTGAGGGTTTCTCCTACGGCAGTATGATTATTATTATTTTTTAAAAGAATTTGCTTCTTAAGATTCGGAATGCAATTTTTAAATGGAGATTTTTGCTGAAAAAGAACTTCAAAAATCACCCATTCCGTGTATACGGTCAACGTACTACACAATTCCAAAATAACATACATGACCAAAAAGGTAAAATATGACCAAAAGAATGACGCCCATAACACGACTGCAACAATAAATGCAGTGTGAACATTTTTTGGAGTGCACTAATAGTGCGTTCGAAATATTGACCAGTCAACTGGACTCATGCTCATGGTCAACAACACTCCACACTATTTAGTCAACGGTCAACATTACATTTTTTGAGCGTCTAGTAGGAGTGCACTCGCGTCCTCGGATCAGTCAACTGAAATAGTTAATGGTCAATAGTATATTTTTGGGACTCAATAAGTCCTCGCTTGATCAAAACAATTGTTAAAAGTTTATTTTCGGGGGTAAAAGTATATAAAACGGTTGCTAAAAGTCCAAGAATCGCTTTTAAAATTTCCGAGAAGGAACAATAGGTGCTCGGAATATCACCCTTTTTTAAGTCCTTTTCCGGTAAACAACTCTATTACAGGTCATGAAAGGAAAAATATAAACTTAATGTTAAAATTTGAAAATTTTCGCTCAAACTATGAATCTTTCGGGAGCTAGAAAACATCATTTAGAATTTCACGAATGCTCTTCGTTAAGAAAAGAATTCCAACTTCCACCTAGTTTTCCAATGAGAAAATTGGGAATATGTCCCGTTTTCACTAATTAATTTGGGAATCTATCCCATAACGGAAAAAATTAAGAAATCTGTCCCAGACCATCCACATGTCTATTAAGTAGTCTACATGACACACATGGGATAACACACGTATGAGTAAAAGACTATTAAGCCCATTCATTATTTTTTAAAATCGAACTCCATACCTTTCATCTCTTTGTGTTCAGTGTGTTGTCTGTCTCCCTGATCTAATAATTCTCCCCAATTTCCCCATACCAAATCATAGTTACGGAAATGATAGGTGTACTTTTTACACAGACATTGATGAATGCAAAGAATCACACAAATGTGGAAAAGAGGGGAAGCTGTAGTTGTGAATGTTCACCCGGTTGGACATTAGACATCAGAAAACAAGGATAACTTAGTACACCAACTGCTGTAATTGTATGGTCATACATATACTGTGAAAATGGTTACAGAGATGATAGTTTTCTGAAGGTTTTATAAATGATTTATATTTTGTCCAATTCTTGCGATTGACGATGATTTTTTTTTTTTTTTTTTTATCGGCAAACTTAGATAGATTCAAAGGCACACAAGCCGTGTGCGGGCGGATACAACTAAAGAAGAGCTAAAAGCCCCAAGAAAAAGCCAAAAAATAAAAAATAAAAATAAAAATGAAAAACTAAAGAAAATAAAACAGATTCTAAGCTGACAAACAACCAGGAGAAGAAGCTAATTGCCAAGCCAAATCTAATTTAGAAACTGAAACTTGAGAACAAACCAGAACATAAGAGGTTGTCAAGGAGGAACCTCATCAATTTCTTCCAAGCTTAAGCCGTCATGATTTTCTACAAGAGCACCAAACATATTTTGGCGATCTTTCTTCGAAGAAGGAAAACCAAACCCCATTGCGGAACCCATTTCAGTGAGGCTAACGGCTGAAATCCTGTTCGGATCGTTAAAGGATTTAGGAAAAGGTTTACTGTTTGTACTCAAAGTGCCATTTGGGAATAAACCTGTAGCTTTTGATTTTAAGCTCAACTTTCTATTTGGTACCAATAACGGCTCCGACGAGGGCGGTTTCTTGGCGATTGACGATGATGTTCTTATTAAATCGATGAATGAATACTCATTAATCAAGTAAAATTGCAGGTGGTTAGTTTAATGTCACCAATCTGAACATTTAGGTTTAAGATGAAATTAGTTTAATTCCATCATCAACTAGGGATTTTTCATAATTACATGTCTAAAGTTCAAAAAATGATTGATTTGTCATGAGAAGATGATATAATTATATCGGAGTTGTCAATTCAAGATGAACACGAAGGATTGAAGTTTATTCCACAGCCATGGATACTGGTTCAGGGAAAATAACGATGAACTCCGAAACCTTCATGATAAGGGTATGGGTGTAATTATGTGAGGTATGATATATTGCCAGATGAATTTTTGACCGGTCAATAGCGGATATTGACTACTTAATTAACAGAGAATTTGGATGGCTGGGACGCAGTTCTTAATTTTTTTCGTTATGGAATTGATCCCTAAATGAACTATTGGAAAGGGGACATATTTCCAATTTTCCCTTTTGCAATAAACACAAGAGAGTCTGCAGACATGGGTACGGAATTTTAATTATACTCTGGCGTTTTGTTTTTCGAGATTATAATATTGTTTTCTCTAATCGAGTATTAAGAAATTAAAAAAATAGCAATCTTACATATTTTTAGCACGTATTAGTTGTTGGGTGACTTGTGTCTACACATTACATGTCTTTTATTTTTTTTTGCTCAGCGAAGATGGGAAGTATATTGAAAGAATAAAAGAATACAAAACCCGTTAGCTAAAAAAGTTAGCACAAAAAAACTGGAACCCTATAAAAAACAAGAAAACCCGCATAAAAATAGCCCAACAAGATTACAGTTTAGAGAGGATTTAAAAAGAAATGTGCCAACCCCACAATTACATTATAGGTATTAATACCCTTAAAACATTCCAAGCTTTTGGACCAGTTGAAAACGTCGATTTTTATGTTCCTAATTACCTCATTTAACTTGAAAGTTTGACCAGAAACCGCAATTGCATTCCTAGCTATCCATAAACCCCTAGGGATCGTTTCCGACAATCTATTCCAAAGTTGAATACCTTACGCAGAGAGGGGAGGATTTTTCCATCCAACAATAACATCTTTCACATTTTGAAGTAAGGAACCACCATCCACCATACTTATGAAGTAATTCCATACCCTTAAGGATAAAGAGTATTGAAGGAGAAGATGATCTTCGGTTTTCTCCACAGAACCATATGGATAACATAGGTTGGGGGAATTGAGAGCACTGCGTTTCTTGTGGAGATTACTCAAGGTGGGGAGTTTGTTCAAACATACTTGCCATAAATGAACCCAACACTGTGGGCCATGCTCTAAACCAAATTTTAGAACTAAGAAAGGGAATAGCAGGGGTCGTAAATTGAGAGAGATTAGCGTTAGCCGCCATAACAGAAAAAATTCTCTTTTTATCGCCAAGCCATATGAGCTGATACTCTTGATTAGGAATAAAGACCACCGGCCCTGTTAATAGGAGGAAAAAAACGGATTTGAGGAGGGAAGGATTATGAGGAGGGAATTAAAACTTACGAGGAAGGATTGACTCTTTTAGGAGAATCATAAAATGTCTAAAATATCCATATTAAAATTAGGTTTACAAACCAAACAAGACCCAACTAAAAATGCAATACACTTCATCTTCTTCCTTCTATCGACCATTTTTACAAATCTACAATACGTGCCTCTTTGTTTGATCTTTGTGATTGAGTGGTCCCAGATACACAGATACGGAACTAGGAGTGGTCATTAAGAAATAAGATAATCCTATCAAAATTATTTAATCAATTACATGGAAACATCACGTAACCGTTTTAATCCAAATTAGAACATGATGAGATAACAATGATGAATACAACGTATAAGTGATTCTTAATCATCCGATACAAATAAGTGATCACAGTAATGACTACCTGATAAAGAAGGGCTGTTCTTTCTTTGGACGGAATAGATAAACATTAATATGAAGGATCTATGGGAAGCAGGGACTGAGAGCGATGAGGTTATTAAACTATTAAGGGTAGGGTGGGTAATCTGTAAATGAAACAAGTGTTTGATTTTGATCATGCATTGACATCAATTTGGCAAAAATCTTTCCCTCCTCAAATCCGTTCTTTCCCTCCTAATAACAAGACCCTTATTAATTTACACCAATTTCTGTACAATATACTGGATCTACCTTGGAATGTTAGTGCACCATGAGATGCTAATGAATTTTTAAAAGAAGTGTTGGTACCGTGTATAAAATACACGGGAGGCCCGCAAATAAATACAAGGAGGCATGCATGGCAGATTAATGCCAAGAGGCATGCAGGGCAAATCAATAGGCATGCAGTGCAGTTTCATGCAAACTTAATACCTGGAGGCATGCAAGGGAAGTAAATACCATTTATGTTTACCTCACAATAAGGGTAAGACCCTAATCCGCAATTGTATAAATAGAGGTTATGATGGCAAAATAAGGTTAGTGACTCTGGATTGCTTGATCTTGGTTATGATGGCAAAGATTTTACTTGGACTAGCAATAGTTATGGAACTGGTCCTAAGAAAGCTAGATTAGATATGGGTCTAGGTAATAATGATTGGTTTATTAATTTTGCTAATGCTAAAGTTTTTCACCTAAATCATACTGCTTCAGATCACTGTCCCATACTTCTTGTTACTGAACCTCTTCCTCGTAGATTATGGAGACCTTTTAAATTTTTTGGTACTTGGATGCAACATGATTCTTTTAAAAACCAAATGCAATCTGCTTGGAATGTTACTGTCACTGGTAGTCCTGCTCATAGGTTTCAGTATAAACTGAAGAATACTAGGATAACTTTATCCAATTGGAACAAAATGGAGTTTGGTGATATTCAAAAAATATTACAAATCTCGAGAATAGTATAGAAAGTGTTCAAGAAGAACCACCTTCTAATTCTCAGTTTACTAGAGTTAAGACCTTGACCAAAGACCTGGAAAATTGGTATAAAATCCAAACTAGCTTTTATAAGGAGAAATCTAGAGATAAGCATGTCCTAGATATGGATAGCAACACTAAATACTTCCATTCTCTGGTGAAAAAAAGGCAACATAGAAACAACATAAGTTCCCTTTGTGACAACAATGGTAACTGGTTTAGGGATAGAAATGACATTAGTCAGCTTCTTACTAATCATTTTAGTTCTATTGCCATGACTAGTAATCCAGTTTTATCTGATGATGCTTTTAATATTCTTCCTTCTATTATTACTGAGGATGATAATATCAGATTGCTTTCTATTCCTTCTGCTGATGAAATTTCTTGTGTTGTTAAGTCCATGCCAGCATGGAGTTCACCAGGGCCTGATGGTTTCCAAGCTGGATTCTATCAGTCTCAATGGAGTATTGTAGGTAAAGATGTTATTGATGTTGTCCAGAAATTTTTTGAGACTAGATACATGCCTAGATGCTTAAATAAGACATATATTTGCCTTATTCCTAAAGCTAAAGACCCTAAAAAGCCAGCAGATTTCAGGCCTATTGGTCTCTGCAATGTCTCTTACAAGATAGTCTCTAAAATCATTGCTAATAGAATAAGACCTTATCTCAAAAGACTTATTTCTCCTTATCAGGCTGCTTTTGTTCCCAGTAGGTCTATTCATGACAATATTATTATAGCTCATGAAGTAATTCATACCATGAAACAAAAAGAGGGTATTGGAGGCACAATGGCTTTGAAACTAGATCTTTCCAAAGCTTTTGATAAACTTGAATGTTCTTTTTTGTTAAAGGTTCTTACTCATTTTGGCTTTAATGAACCTTTTTGTAATCTTATTCAACAATGCATTTCTACATCTAGTATAAGTGTTTTATTGAATGGCTCTCCTGGTAATGAATATTTGCCCACTAGAGGAATCAGGCAAGGTGACCCTCTGTCACCTTACCTGTTCATTATGGCTATGGAATTTCTCTCTAGGAGTTTAAATATTGCTGAAACTAATAAGGTCATTGCAGGCATTAAAGTCTCAAGAAGAGCTCCTCCCATTACTCATCTTTTGTTTGCAGACGACATCTTGATATTTGCTAAAGCTGATATACATCATATTGATAGCATCCTTTCTATTCTTCATGAATTTGGTAACATCTCTGGCCAGACTCTGAATTTTAACAAATCTTGTGTATACTTTAGCAAAAATCTTAGCCCTAATGTCCTGTTTCCCGAGTTAGCGTGTAGACTTAATATGTCTATTGTTGGAGACTCTGAAACTTATCTAGGTGCTCCTTTGTTACTTGGCCATTCAAAGACTAAGTCTTTTGATCCTATAGCACAATCTTTTGATGCTAGACTCGCATAATCGGAATAGTGTGTCTCTCAATCATCAGGTAGAACTACTTTGATCAAATCTGTGTTAAATTCCCTTCCTACTTACCAGATGGGTTGTTTCAAAATACCCACTACTCTTATTGATAATCTAGAATCTTTACAGAGAAAGTTCTGGTGGGGTCACAGGGGAAATAAAGGTATAAACTTTATAGGTTGGTCCTCTTTATATAAGCCTATGGAGCTTGGTGGCTTAGGCTTTAGAAACCTGGAAGTTTTTAATAAAGCTCTTATAAGTAAGATTGCCTGGAAAATTTGCTCTGGAACTGAAGATTATTTCATCAAAATTTTGGAAGCTAAGTACTTCAGAAATAATAATCCTATGCATGTAGATAAACTGAATAATAATAGCTCATGGGTTTGGAAAGGGATTTATAGACAAATAGAATTTATAAAAAAGAATAGTTTCTGGGCAGTCAGATGTGGTACCAAAGTTAAAATCTGGCTAGATAGGTGGGTTATTGGTCTTGATCACCCACCTCAATCTTCTAGTAACTCAGGTGATATCCCTAACCTTGTCTATGTTTATGAGCTTTTTTTGCCAGGAACCAAGGACTGGAATATTCAGCTTATTAATAACATTTTCACTATGGAATCGGCTAACAAAATTTTATCTATGCAGATACCCATGTCTGGTAGTGATACCCTTATTTGGACTCATGATAGGAAAGGCAATTTTTCTGTTAAAAATGCTTATAAAGTTCTTAGTAACCACTCTGACACTGTTACTGGTAATCAGAATGTCACTAGGAAAACCTGGAAAACTCTTTGGAGATGTAAAATTCCCCATAAGATCAGGCTCTTTGTTTGGAAATGCTTAAGGGAAATTGTACCTACTAGGGATAAGATATATAAATACAAAAAAGATATTGAAATTCATTGCAGCATTTGTAATGCTCAATTAGAATCTGCTGATCATTTATTTTTGGATTGTCCCTATGCTAGGTCAATTTGGTTCAGTATGAACATCCATGTTGATAATATTAGGAGTATACATGGTAATCTTTTTGATTGGATCCTTAGTTGGTTCACTGCTCTGCCTACAAATCATAATACAATTACTCTTAACAATGCTGACAGATTGTACTTGCTTATGATTACTATATGGACCATTTGGAAAGATAGATGCTCTTTAATCTTTCAAAAAGTTAAACCTAATAGTATGAGATCTATTAGCACTATTCATGTTATGTTGGATAGTTGTAGAAGTAATGTTAATACTACTGCAGTGGTTTCTAATGATTTGCAGGTGCAAGCACAGGTTTGGGAACCTCCAGATAGAGACTTTATTAAAATAAATATTGACGCCTCTTTCCTTAAATTTAATTTTACTGGGGGGTAATGAGCCTAATTGCTAGGAATTTTGCAGGTGATTGCTCGGGGTCAAAGGAAAATTCTACAATGGAGGAATGATACCAGGATCGAGGTGGAGCAGCTAGAAAGCCTTGCCATGAAGGATGCAGTGATGTGGGCTATCTCCAAGAACTATGACAAAGTCATTTTTGAGTCAGACAGTGATGTCTTAGTGAAATCAATAAATGAGGATGCCTCTTATGTCCATTGGTTAAATCAAGGAACTATTTTAGATATTAAAACATTGTTGCAGGGTCATGAATTTTTTTCCTGTCAGTCAGTCAATAGGATTCAAAATAATGTTGCAGACTCCATTGCTAAGAAAGCTAGGAGCATAAGAAGTAATTTTGAGTACATGTCTAATTTCCCCCAGATATTCACAACTGGATAAGGAAAGACATCACCAACTGTAACTTTCTATCTTAATTAATAAATTCCTTTTGCATCAAAAAAAAAAAATTGTATAAATAGAGGGAAATGTAATCCTGTGAGGGGGAGGGAGATAGAGAAAAATTAACCAGCAAACCCATAAGGGATCAGAAATTATTGTAACCCAAACATCAATAAAATATCACTCCCCAAGGAGATTCATCCGTGGACATAGGAAAAATTCGCCGAACCACGTTAAATTCGTGTGTCTGTCATTCTTGATTATTTCCTATTATTAACCCTATTTTCATCAACAACACCAAAATCATCGTGTTTAGTGCTTAGAATTTATTTCGGGTACAAACAGAATACGGGCAACCTGAAGAAGTGTCTGCTAAAAATAAAAGACATGTAATGTAAAAGAACCCGTTAGCTAAAAAAGCAAGCACAATTGTTAAGCTATATGAACTTTGGGGATAAAGCAAGCACAATTGTTAAGCTATATGAACTTTTGGGATCTTAGGTAAACTATGAAAAGAAGACGACAACCTGAAGAAGTGTCTGCTATACATGTAGTAGTCGATTGTTTTCGAATGTCCAGGCATAATGATCAGCTAAATCAGTTTTGTCTCACGCATTTAATCTTCTAAACAGACCGACTAATAAACTCGCCCTAAACATTACTCCCTCCTTTTCAAAATATCATGTGCGAGGGAGTAGAACTTAAACAGGAGAAATGAAGTATGACCTCATTTTTTTTTGCAAATGCAGTATCAAGCCGGGGTTGCGAACAATATTGGAAAAAAGGGTTTTTCTTTGTTTGGATTTGCGACCTGTTTTTCCCCCCCCCCTGCATTTACTTGCTTATCGGGTCTACACTATCATGTGTATTAAGTCTCTCGCACATACTATGGAAGCAAGCATACTTTTCAAGGGCGACTAGCACCGAATCATCATGGTACTACCAGTCTACCATGAAAATTGAGTGAACATCTGTTGCACCCGAGGGGTATAAAAGCTTATAGGCTATAGCTATTGCGTGCTCTTCTAGTCTATTTGTTTACAAATGAAAATTGAAGGATAATATCTAGTTATGAATTTTGTAGACATTCAAGACAACCGTGCGCAACAAAAATGGTTCAGCTATAAGTACACGTGCGGTGTTGGAGTAAACTGTGTTGGATCGTTTGACGATGTATGCCAGACACAAGAATACTAACAATGATTGCATATGGAGGGTATAAATTTCTTACTTTTTGTTTTCTTCGTTATGCAAAGGCAAAACACTACCTATTTCTATGTAGAGGTGATCTCACTATTCTAGATATTTACTTTTTCCACTGCCTCTAGTAATATATAGGCCGAACCTCTATTAGATAGAGCAAATCAAATAGCACCTCTCGACTGTTATTTTTGAGGCAAACTTCTATTTAGATATGAAATGTCCATATAATCCTCTAACAAATCTATTTTTCAAAGTTTTTGTCCTAAATTCGTTTGCACTTTTACACTATTTTTTCTAGGCTGGCTTTCCGTTCTCTCTGTACTTATGGAGAGAAATTCTCTCTGGAACTTCGATGCGTGAAGGATTTTGATTATTTTTGAAGATTTGGTCTCCGAATCAGTTAAATCTCATCAAATTTTTGAAGATTTATGGTTTGGTTAATCTTGGTACGACATGTTTGTTTTTAGAATTATGTATCTTGCATGTTGTTACAAATTTTGATTTGTGTAATAGAAATCAAATCTTTTCTTATCGTGTGGGTTAAATTTTGATTCATTTGAAATGTTTGTCCAAGCTAATTGTCTCAATTGTATTCTTCAATTAAGTCTTGATCATATCTTCTCCTTGTTGAAACCCTAGGTTTTTGAGTCGTAAGTTTTAAGAACTCACTTCTGATTTTAGTAGGTTTTGACGTGGTAGTGGACTGAAATCACATAAACCCTAAATGTTGAGTGAATAATGAGTTAATCAAGTAACTAAAATGAAATGTGGTTATGTGAATTTTGTTAATTTGATGCCCAAATTTATGATGCCACCATATTGTTAGAGTTTATAAATTTTGTACACTGAATTTGACACTAAAGTATGGTTTTTCAATGGTCGTTAGTTGATTTAGTTTCTAATAAACCGTTCTTAGAGCTAAGGGTTTGTTTTATTCGTATTTGCAAGATAAGATTGCTTGTTTCAAAGATGTGACGTATTATGATGAGCAGGATAGTTTTGATGAATTACGTTTTTGTGGCCCTTGAACACGACATTTGGATATATATGTGTATGAGAACATAATATTGATGCTTAACTATTTCAGTCTCTTGAATTGTTGTTCATATATGTTTATAATCCGGAAAATGGGTTATTTGTCCAAATATTTTTAAAATGTGGTTTTAATGGACGAGTAAAAATTAGTATGGGTGAAATGGACAAAAAAAAATAGCAAGAATGAAACTGGATTCATCCTGGCTTAAACTTAAAAAAGAGTGAGGATGAAACTTGATGCATCCTGATGTAAATTAAAAATAAGAAAAAGTATTTGAAAATGGGTAGGATGAAACTGTTTACATCCAGGCTATTTTTACATTCTCGTCCATTTAAACACAATCAAATTTTACATGTCTTTTTCACCCAAGAATTATTGTTTTTTGTCTTTTTAACCAATTTTGTGTTTATAATCTTGTTTAATTTGAATCTGGAGTTTTGCTGAGATTTTGCACCGTTTATGTAGGAATACATTTTTCTTTTAATTGTTTCTATTCAACTGACAGGGAGGTACTTTACTTCTATCTAAACCTGAGTTGAAACCTTACTTCTATTGAGGTATGCATTTAATTTCTTCTTGAATTGTTGTGTTTTGTTGCATCAACGGTTATATTTGTATATTGCGAGTTAAGAAATTTTACAAGTAAAAAAAATAATAATGGTTATATAATTATAAACCTTTGAACCGGCATTGGCTATTTATACTTATACAATTAGAAATAGCTGAAATGGTTGCTTATTCTCTACGAGCGTGCCTGGTATACATCAATAGCATGAAACAATCAGGAGCAAGTCAGTTAAAGATGGATGATTAAAGTGTAGTAATGGTCAAACTTGCACAAAATCTTGAAATGAGAAAGACTTTTATGATGTTGGAATAACTTGATGAGAAAGCACTGTTTATTTGTGGATTGGCGCCCTTAGGAGTTAGGATGATATTGTTTCACATTTTGTTTCTTTTTTTTTTTTTTCTGGAAAAACAACAAATACTCTGTCTCTTGAATTTAATGTCACTTCTTGAATTTGTGGATTGGTGCTTACACTATGTGAGGTCTTACTTTAACACAGTGACTTGAAATGGAAACTCATCTAATTAATGAATTGATTTATCTCGTTCCTAAAATGCCGAGGCATGTTAAATGTTCATCCAGTTTTTATGGGGTTGGTATGCCTATTGGAATTGTTATGTTTCTGTATGTTGTGCCGAGAGGTTCATATTGTTCCTCAAGGCATTCCAGGATCCGGCATCAGAAACGAAAACTAAACATTCAACGGAAGCTAATGCACATAGAACACACAAGACACAGAGATTTACGTGGTTCGGCAATGGCCTACGTCCACGGGCAGCAGAAATTCACTTTATTCATATATCAGAGAATACACAATGCACATGACACTCGGCACCCGTTCTTATTCACATTCTCAACTCACCTTCAAATCTCCCCCAACTCTCCCAGCCCAAAAGCCATGAGAGGATCTACATCTTGCTAATGGAGAGATTACTTCTCTTCTTTGTGAGGAGATGTCTACAACCTAAGGGTTTAGACAAGATTTATGTAGATGATGTAGATTCCTATAACCTAAAGGTTATGCCTCTTTATTTATAGGCTTACAATAGGGTGATACTTGGAAACCAAAGCTCTACTTTAATTAGGAAACCAAGCTTTACTTCAAATTAGGTAACCTAAACTACCTAAGAATAGGAAACCCTTGTTTAGATAGAAGTCTAAACATAATTCTAAAAATCAGTCAAAACTGATTTAGGAAATCACATTAATGTTTCCTAAAATCGAGCCAATATCCAACAATTCTCCACCTTGGCAAGATTTTTAGGACAACTTAAACTTCACTATTCTCTGATTTCTCCACCTTGGCATGAAATATCGACATTCACCTTTCACGCCTTCGTATTCTATTGCCTTCAATCACCCGAAGGTGCCAATCATCCGTAGATGCTTCAATTCCACTAAAGGACTTCAATACTTCACTCACCCATAGGTGTTGCACTGGTACAACTTCCAAAATCCTTGTCTAAGGTTCAAATGTGTCAACCGACACCAACACACCAAATGGTGTTTCAAATTCCTTTAAAGAATGCAATGTGCTTCCACATGTGCTTCAAAAATTCGATCCCATGGTAGGGCTGCAACTGTGTCTTAAAAAACACCAACATACTAATGCACCTAAAGATGCTGCAAACGTAAGTCATTGATTTAGTTCAAGATGGCCAATCCTAAACATCACCAATTCTTTCGTAACTTTGCTGATTTCTCAGCAATTTCAGTTATCTATGAATCCTGGCGCGTCTTCGACTTCATAGATTTTCACATGCACATATTCTTCAAACTTGCAAGATTCAATTCTTTGCACATTTGCTTCAACTCGTAGGATATAGTCTTTGACTTTAACTCACCACTTCACTTGTCAAATTTGAGCTCTTCCTCCATCCTACTTCTTCAAATTCCAACACTTCGTCTTTCAATGCGGAGTTCAATATTTCATCACATGCTAATGTATGGTGTATCCCCATACCTACGAAGTTCTCTTCAAAAGATGAAATAATTCATACCTTACAAAGATGCAGTCTTTGTAAGTTCCCAAACATCTGTGTGAACACATTCTAGTGTTCCATATGTGGTGATATTCATGATATTTTCTTATCTTCAACAAACTAGAACTTTTTACTCCAACTCCAAGCTTGATTCTTTCTCCACCTTCACACAATGTTTGCAAAATCCTAAACTGCATGATTCTGCGTTCTACAACTTCATGCCTTACCTGAATGATTAGTCTTCAAATGTATTAGATTGCGCACTATTTAACACTTCTACTTCCATATTCAACAATACAGATTTCCATTCTCCAATCCTTTCATCAATTCACCTGCATTGTAAATAACTTCTTCAAAAGAAAAACTCCACCGTTTAAACAACTTTAAACCCCACAGAGTTAAATGGATCTAATCGATTTCAGAATCTTCTTCAAACTTCGGTACACACCGAACAATTTCAAACTTCTCGAGTTGCACTTAAGTACTTCAACTGAATGCTTAATTTCTACAATTTCAAACTCCAACTCTTAAAAGTCAGAAAACCATTCTCTAGAGAATGCCTATGATAAAAGCAATCAAACACTCTAAATTTCCACATATTACTAGATCTGCGTTTTTCAACGTTCACGTCTGAACTTGAAACTTCATTCATTGTTTTCCAATGCCTTTCCTTACGACAAAAGTCAATTCAATTCACATATTGTGTTCTTCAAATAGTTTGCGGTTTCTTCACTTAACTATATACTTCACATGTAGTATTGTACCTTACAGTTGTGAAGTGCCACAATGATATCTTGTTCCTTGCAACCGAGTTTTCACCTCAAAAAACGAAACATACCTTCACGACTATCTGATTTTTTCACCACGGTGTTGTACTTCTTCAACTTGATGACTTCAAAAGGTAAACACCTTTATTCTCCGCCAAATATCATCAAAACAACAAAGGTAAAAAACCACCCAGCTCCTCTTTCAAAAAACAGTAAATCAACGAGGTGCCTGCAAAGATTCAAAAACGTACCATATTTGCGGTGTTCAACGGTACCAAAAAAACTCTGCTCCTACATTGTTGTGTAAACAACAAAAGCCTGCAGAAATCCAATGCTCATAATAAGCTTACTCTTCAAGTAAGTTTCACACTCACTGCTAATTCAATACACCACGTTTTCTGATGGAACTGTTACAAACTTGCACCATAGTTCTAAAACTGTCAACAATCTTCACCACAAGTTTTCGTAACTATCACGATTCTTCACCACGCTTTTTAATCAGAACGAATCTTCCACCACAAATATCTCACAATAAACGTGAACTCGTCTTTGTTTTCATCTTCAAATTTGACATCTTCTTTGATATCTTCACATATCGTTTCTGACCCAATTCAAACGAGCAAACCCTAGATTTCAAGAACCTAGACCTAAGCTCTGATACCAGTTTGTTGTGCCGAGAGGTTCATATTGTTCCTCAAGGCATTCCAGGATCCGGCATCAGAAACGAAAACTAAACATTCAACGGAAGCTAATGCACATAGAACACACAAGACACAGAGATTTACGTGGTTCGGCAATGGCCTACGTCCACGGGCAGCAGAAATTCACTTTATTCATATATCAGAGAATACACAATGCACATGACACTCGACACCCGTTCTTCTTCACATTCTCAACTCACCTTCAAATCTCCCCCAACTCTCCCAGCCCAAAAGCCATGAGAGGATCTACATCTTGCTAATGGAGAGATTACTTCTCTTCTTTGTGAGGAGATGTCTACAACCTAAGGGTTTAGACAAGATTTATGTAGATGATGTAGATTACTATAACCTAAAGGTTATGACTCTTTATTTATAGGCTTACAATAGGGTGATACTTGGAAACCAAAGCTCTACTTTAATTAGGAAACCAAGCTTTACTTCAAATTAGGTAACCTAAACTACCTAAGAATAGGAAACCCTTGTTTAGATAGAAGTCTAAACATAAAATCAGTCAAAACTGATTTAGGAAATCACATTAATGTTTCCTAAAATCGAGTCAATATCCAACACTGTATTCCCGTATGCACTCTCATTTTATTTATGAAAAATAAAGATAGTTGTTTACTGTCTGTTAATTATTGTTATTATTTGTCTACAACATTATAGGTGATGGGGCGACAAGTTTCTTTGGTGTCTTTGCTCAAATAGGAAGAGTGAGAGTGCATATGGAAGTTGACTTCACATTAGTTTCTTTTCCAGTCACTTCCTTATGTGGAGTTGTTTCTCATAATTGTTTACAGGCTACCTGAATATTTTAGTACTCCAATAACTCTCTTCCCTTGTCATGTTACAGGGAAAATGAATGCATTTTATTTGATGTTATTGAATAGTGATACTCTTAAAGCGCAGTTAACAAAGACTACATAAGAGAGTTCGGCAAAATTTATGTACCTCATCTCTTATAAGAAAATTATACATGCGAACTCTTATAAGGATGGATACCAATGCCTTTTGCACTTTAGTGACCATTTTCGAGAGATAGGGTATCTTTACGACACCAAACATATCGTTCTTGGAGAAAAAAATGATGATTTCCTTCCAAATTATAAGTCAACCAATTGGAAACAGACTTGCCCGTCATCTATTCCAGCACTCAGCAGAAAAAATTAGTAAGTACTTCCATATAAAGTACTATGAGAGGTTCTTGAATTTGATAAGGAAATTGTGGTGACACCATCATGGGAAGCACCTGTAGACCAAATTCAAAACTACAATAAACTTAGATGAGGTCTATCTAAAGGTGTTGTTGGCGCATTAGATAGTATTTTAATTCATGCAGTTGGTCCACTAGAAAGGAAAATCCTTTCCGAGGAAGTGGCATGGGAGAGTGTTATCAAAATGTGTTGGCAATCTGTGATTTCAATGTGAAATTTTTTTACGTAGTTAGTGGATGGGAAGTTGTTGCACATGATTCAAGGATACTGTGTGAATTTGTCAGTAATCGATCCTTTTGTTTTCCGATGCCACCGCCAGGTAATTAGCTATGAACTTTACGTCATTCATTCGTAGCATATTTTGTGTTTTTTTACTATTTCCTGCTAGATACTACTGTGGTTATACCTTCTGTGTTATTATTATCAGCTACTAGTAAGGCCACATGTGCGATGCACATGTTTGAATTGAATTCTTTTAACAACACCAAATTTGATAATAATGGAAAAAAAAATCTTCAAATAAAAATTTAATATCCTTGTTTGTACTCATTACGTAGATAGTTTAAAGAGCTTTCCAAATATATTAATTTTGCAAAAATCCGATGTGTATTTTTAAAGATATATAAGTTTTAATTTTTTGATCTATTTTTAAAACAATGACATTCCTGTAAATATACAAATATTAACTAAAAGCTTAGTTAATGGGGGTATTATTGTCATGTAAAAAGGCTTCACCAAATAATTACCTCTTTTCTTTATATTAGTATAAGATAAGATGGTGTTGCATTAACTCATACAATGTTAACCTTAGAGCAGTGTATACCACTGTTGTTACATCAGTTATCATTTTTGAATTCAAGGGTGTTGTGGTTGTGTGATTAGATGGTCAAATTCTGTTAACTTTATCTAATATGGTTTTGTTATCCACTATTATTTTCCAGACAAGTATTACTTGTGCGATGTAGCATATACGCATACAAAGGGTTTTATGACTCCTTACCTGAACACAAGATACTGGTTACGAGATTTTCGACGTGGTATTCACTCTCAAATAAAGAAGGAAAAATTCAATTAGACACTCTCAACTTAGGAATTTGATTGAAAGAGCCTTCGACGACACGATCATTGCACTAACAAATTCAAGAAATGATATTGTTATACTGGTTGCAAGAGTGAAATGCTCCCAAATCAGGATATTGCAATAAAGAATGCTCTAATCTCTACTCGCATTAGCAGCTTACCGACGACACGATCTTTTTTTTTTTTCGAGGCATCTAAGGATGAGATTCGTAAATAGAATGTCCACTGAATACTATTATGATCTTTCCGGATGACCCTGCGGGATCGTAAGGACTTGTAGAAAGTTTCTTACCATGATTTATATGGGCGGGAACCAAAATAAGCAGAGGTATTTGAGTGATCCGACGGTCAAGATCAGTTTTTCTTATATGAATGGTACCCCGCTAGGAATGGTGCCCCTTTGTAAATCATACTAATATTTTACTAAGCACGTCACATTACACCCCAAAGCCGGTCTCGTTATACCCTAGTTCGGCAATACAACTACTAAAAGGGGGTGGTGTATGCGAAGCCCTAAGTTTGGTCGCAGCGCGGAGAAGAAGAAATATTTGCATGTTGTAGGAATATATTCGATCACTAACCTGAACCTCAGGTATGGCAGCACGATCACTAACCTCAGGTATGGCAGCAGCAAGATCCATACTTTTCTCTAGGATGTTTTCCACTGCTAGACCTAGGGTATTTTCTACCAGGAATTATACTAGGGATGTTGCTTCGACTGTGAAAGAGGTAGAATCAGATTCAAGTCTCCATCGAAAGAGATGGAAGCTTGAAAGAGAAATCGAAGACCTGGAGAGGAGACGTGAAGACTTGGGGAGGAAAGAGTATTCTCCTGGTAGTGCCTTCTCGATCCTTGCTTATGGTGTGGTTGGAATTGCGGGGATTGTGGGATTCACTTTGGGAATTCCTTTGCTTTACATAAAATGCTGTGCGGGTTGGTACCCTAGGGCAGTGAAAAGATGGCCTGTACTCGAGAACAAATGCGAACGAGAAGAGCGTGAGAAGCTTTATGGACGACATAAGCACAAGACTTGCAGCGCTGTTCTTTTGGAGTGGGAGAGTGAAGGATAGATGGAGCATTTAGTAAATACACAAAATGGGTTAAAAAGACCAAAATTAAAATTTTTTGGGTGAAAAGGACAGTTAGATTTTGATACTGTTTAAATGGACAAAAATTTAAAAATAGGCAGGATGTAACCAGTTTCATCCTGCCCATTTTCAAATACTTTTTCTTATTTTTAATTTACACAGGATGCATCCAGTTTCATCCTCGCTATTTTTTAAGTTTAAGCCAGGATGAATCCAGTTTCATCCTTGTTATTTTTTTGTGTCCATTTCACCCATAAAATTTTTTACTCGTCCATTTGAACCGTGTTTTAAATTTTTTTGGACAAATGACCCATTTTCCGTAGTAAATACTAAGATACATAGACTCCGGATACCGGATCTCGTTGGTTGTTGAGTGTGCCTGAAACCATAGATTTCTATTACATTCCTTCTGTTATTATGACAATGTAATTCTTCTAACTATTTCCTATCTATACTATAGGTGACCAAATGTATTCTACTCTTTTATTTAAGGCTGAATTACATACTTGAGAGAACTATTTGTCATGATCCTGATCATAGAATGGCTCTAACAAGTGATCCAGGGATTTTTCCCAACATTAATCCCGTGACCCTATAAGGATTATCAACTAGCTAATCAGAATTTCATCATCCCCTAAAAACAGATACACATTGAAATTGAAACGACGTGTTGCAGTTACAATATCATCTTCCCATCTACAAGTGGTTAGAAAAAAAAATTCAATACAATTGATGACAAAGTTCTGCAGTTACATTTTTGAAGGAGAACTGAAGTTGACGGGGTTTCGGTGAAGAAAATAAAAGCAAAATCGAGTAAATAAAGAAAGGAAATATTTCTCAATATGCTTGATCACTAGGAGCAAGCTGTTTTGATTGTTGTTGATGTTATAGATATAACATGCAGATAAAGAGACATTAATCTACAAGGAAAGAGATTATGACTGCAAAGAGTTCAGCAAATTTCCTCCCAAGATAGAACAGGCTCAGTTCTTCAACTGAGTTTGTAATATATGCTGAGCAATTTGAACGTTTTTCTCATTGTTGTACATCGTCTGAATTAGTGATATTAGAGGTTTGCTAACTGCTCATGTAATTCAAACCCTCTAATCTGTTTAACACTACAAATTTTTGTAGTTATCTTAATCTTGATTGCTCTAACAATTATAATTTTTGTAGTTATCTTAATCTTGTCGCTTGTTCGAGTCTTCCCTTGTACACTTCATGAATTTTTTTTCACTTCAATTTATAAATCATTTTTCCATTAATGAATTTCCGTTCACTTCAATCTACAAATAATTTTTCCATTGGTGATTAGTTATTTACAGTTCACTCCAACACCCCACTATACATTTATGTATAATTTTTTGGTGAGAATTCATTAGGTTCCTCAGTATCTAGAAATACACTAGACAGTAGACACTGGCACCTAACCTTCATATATACACACATTCTTATTTAATGATGGATCGCCACTTGAAAATTGCTTTGCCCAATAACACATTCAAAAGTATGCGAAGGTACACCGTAAAGAAAATGTGACGATTAAATGTTTCAATACGTTAAGGAAATGTTTAGCCCATTTGATCTCTCCTCGTAGAAGAACAAGCCAAGCATTTTTTTTTTGGTCGGCAAAGAAAAGAATGGATTAAACTTTAAAGCACCCAACAAAACCAAAACTAAGGGTCCAAACAATAGAGTTTTTATATAAAAAAAAAAAAAAAAAAACGAAAATGTATACTATTATTGAAGGGAAAAAAAAAAGAGCACTAAAAGAGTGCACAAAGAGAACTAACAAAGGCTATGCAGAGGACCAAAAAATCAAAACAAAATCACATCACAAAGAGAACAAAATAAAGGCCATATAAGCCTGCTTGACACAGAAAAGCGAAAACAAGCAAATCCTTCCCTTATGCTTAGCGCAAAACTAAGACTCCATAATCTTCATAGTTGCAGTCCTTTTTCCCCTTCCTAACTCCTGTTTTTCCAGAGTTGACTCGCTCGACAACTTTAATCTAGACAGCTCCAAATCAGTTTTTGATTTATGACTTCTCTTAAATCTTCCTTTCTAAAGAACTTATCAATTGTCTTTAATCTTTTATCAGATTCTTTTAACAGATATTTTAATCCAACACCCCACCAATACATTATCTTTCCAAATTTACAGTTCACTCCAACACCCCACCAATATTTTAATCTTTTATCAGATTCTTGATTATCTAAAAAAATGTTATCACTTGCTAGCTCTTATCCTTCATATATTTATTTATCATAAATCATTCAAATTCATATGATTGATCGCCACTTAAAAAAGTATTTTGCCCAATAATAACACATTCAAAAGTATATGATGGTAAAAACGTAAAGAAACGTGAGGAAGAAGATAAACCGATATGAGTAATAACGTTTGGACCTTCATTTTTAACGGCTTGACTAAATATCATAGTTAACTAACGGGTCAATGACCCAAACTCAAAAATGGATAAACTTAGGACCCAAATCCTCTACCATACCAAAATCTAGAACCCAAAAACTAATTAACTCTTTTTTTTGTTTGATGAGTAATTTGGTCACGATACATCACGACACAAATTTACAATGCATCAACAACTTTTGGGTTATTCTGCCATATTTTACGTTTGCTGCACATTTAAACGGGTCAATGCCTAAAAGTGTTTTCTACGGAAAGTTATTTACTAAAAATGTCTAGTTTTTTAAAAATTCCCAAAAACTTATAATGTGTGCACATTATAGGTGTGGATTGTTGATATTGTGTACACAATACCAAGTAATGGGTACACATTCAAATATTTTTGGTAATTTATAACATTTTTGGGAATAACTAAAGAAAACTAGATACCTTTGGAAATTTCCTCCATTTAAACTCACGAGGTAGGTAGGGTAACAAATTTTGGGTGATAGACAGATTTTAGGACACTTCAAACTTCAAAGGTCTTAGTGGTAGATTTATGGTCGTCTTGCAAACTTTTTGTGATATTATAACGGAGAAGATTTTGAGTCACAGACTCTCAGTTACATGTGTCGGGTCATGATAAAAATTATAAGTCACCAAGTTGATTTGAATTACATGTATTGATAAAATTTTGGTCGTAATACAAGTTTAGGTCACGAATAGAATTTGAATCACAAGGTAAGTAGTTTTTGAATCACAGGGTAAATTTTGGATCATTACGGTCATTTACGCCAATAAATCAAATAACAGATCACATTGTCAATATCAAAGTTAAAATAATTTCAGTCACAACAGTGTTTGGCCTTTTGAGTGAATGACCAGTGTTTGGGTAGGGCATAGGTAAATCACGGTACACATTTCTGAGTATACGAAGCTTGAACATTAATCTAACTAGATTCACTTACCATTGGATGTGGCAAAGAAATAAGGGGTCAAAAAGTTGAGAAGTTTTTGCCTCAGACGGTAAGATCAAACCTCCTGACAAAATCAAGAGAGCGTCATTCTGTTTATCTTCTTCCTGAACTATACTCTGCATAAGAAAATAACCCTCCCTCTTCATAAGTCTTCCTTCATTGTGAACAGATCATACACAGTTTACTCCAACACCCCGAATGTTCTTGACGCTCAACCTTTCTTTTGTTTGAACTTGTTTTAGGTTGTCTTGAAAATTTAGAAAAACAAAGACTACCTATTAATTTTCCTTTTACTATCAAAAAATAAACAAATTTTTTGGAAACAAATCTGCCAGAAGAGCACGCAATCGCTATTAGCTTTTATATCCCTCAGGTGCAATGTTCAGTTAATATGCGAGTTAGCCGCTCTAAAAGTATTTTTGCCTCTGTAGTGTGTGAGAGACACTTAAAAGTTAAAACACATGTTGATGGAGACCTAACAAGTACAAGCAGAAAAACAGTATTGCACATATTGATACAAAGAAAAGCCCGTTATTCCAAAATTTAAGTTTTTCATCGTCTTTGCAGGTATTACCACACTCAAAAAAAAAAAAAAAAAAAAAAAAAAAAAAAAAAAAAAAAAAAAAAAAGACTATTTTGCTTATGGTTGTGGTAACACTAAATAAAAAGTATTCGTGCAACAAATTTTTCCACTCCCACGCATTTGGTCAAAAATTGAGTTCATTTCACTTTTTCAAGACCTGACGTTTCGGGGGTGATTATTTATTTATTTTTGATAGGAGAAAAGATTTTATTAAGAAGAGAAGAATGTACAAACTACTACCCGTGGCAGTAAGAAAATTAACAAAATTACAAAAGGTTCCAATTGTGAACTGTGTATGTAAAGTCTAGATGAACCCTACTACAAAAAGCAGCAGCCCATGAGAGAACTAGAGCTTTCGGGGGTGATTATTAGTCGCGGGTTTAGAACCTAAAAGGGTCTAGTATGTGAGACAGGAAAAATGAGAAATAGATGAATGTTGGCCCAAAAAAAAAAATGCACAAAATTAGTTAAAAAGACCAAAATCAAAATTTCCTGGGTGAAAAGGACACTTAGATTTAGATACTGTTTAATGGACAAAAATTTAAAAATAGGCAGGATGTAACCAGTTTAATCCTGTCCATTTTCAAATATTTTTTTCTTATTTTTATTTTACGAGGATGCATCGGTTTCATCCTTGCTATTTTTAAGTTTAAGCCAGGATGAATCCAGTTTCATCCTTGCTATTTTTTTTTTGTCCATTTCACCCATAAAATTTTTTACTCGTCCATTTGAACCGTGTTTTAATTTTTTTGGACAAATGACCAATTTTCCGAAAAAAAAGCTGGAACTCGCACCTAGTGTAGCTGATCTTATGCCCTGGACATTGCAAAACAACCCAAGATCTTGAGTGTACTTCCATTTCGACTTTAAATAGCTTCTGCTCAACTTGAAATTCATCAGGAAGTAATTCGAGGGGCATACTGCTCTTTTAATTCGTATAAATAACTTGGACAACTTGGCTACAATAACTGGCACAATTAACCTCTCTATGAATTTCCATGAGCCAAACAGGAATCGACTAAGTTGAGATGCAACGAATGAATTAAGATAAAGCATTATAGGCAAGATATATAGAGTATCCTAGTTAATCAAATTTAACAAGATTCATCCTCACATATCATGGCATATGCCCCAAAAAAGATTAATAATCTAAATTTAGTCCTTAGATCAATCGGATCTTCGTCCTATGGGTTACTAGAGAGATCATATATA
This sequence comes from Papaver armeniacum, assembly GCA_023531295.1. Taxonomy (NCBI): domain Eukaryota; kingdom Viridiplantae; phylum Streptophyta; class Magnoliopsida; order Ranunculales; family Papaveraceae; genus Papaver; species Papaver armeniacum. Next base: position 214,963 of record JAJJWW010005999.1, read on the forward strand.
TAGTAGCCAATTTTACAGTCATGACCATTGAAAACCTATATTTACTCCCTCCATCCTTAATTAGATGAGCTACTTGTAGTTTGCACAAATTTTAAGGCAAGGAGGAAAGTAGAGTATACTTAAGTATTTTTACAATTATACCCTTATGGGCAATAATTAGTAAAATTTAGAAACGATTTATCTCTTAAACTATACCACGGTTTTTTATAAATTTTATACTGTTGAAAAGCATTTTAAAACACCTACGCAACGAATATAAACATGACTATCAAATTATACATATTTCTTATAGAAAAAATAATCAATTAAAAGGGTAGTTTTAGAAATATCCCCTTGGTTAGTGAAATAGCTCATCTATTTGTGAACAAAACTAAAAGCCAAATAGCTCATCTAATTAGGGACGGAGGGAGTATTTATTTTGATCAGTAAAGAAGAAGGTTTATTAATCTAAAAAACGAGAGGGTACAAAAGATTTGTACCACCCTCAAAGAGTACAATGAAAACAAAGAAAGGAATAAAAAGCAAGAGAGTAACAGACTACCCCTTGATCAACTAGAATCAAAATACTTTCTTGGCCAATTTAACATAAAACCGCTATAACACCAGACATCAAGTGAAGAGAGTGTATTTGATCTTATTCTGAATAGCTACCATTGTACTTGCCTTGTTCTGAAAAGCCCTTGCATTCCTTTCAAGCCAAATGCACCAAATAATGGCAACTGATCTCATACACCAGATTTGGGATTCTTGTTTAGTTGGCATGTTGGTTTCCCAAGACAGTAACATGGTGAAGACATCATCTGGCATTGTAAATTCCCAATGCAGTTTAGATTTAAGGTAAGACCAAATTTATCTGATAAAAAAAAGACCAAATTTTACCAGCAAAATCACAATGAAGGAACAAGTGATCAGCAGATTCATTGTTGGAGGAAAACTGGCAACTTTGAGAAACATCCATGCCTCTCCGGATTAGTATATATCCTTAGTTTTTATTTTTTTTTTTTTTTTTTTTTTTTTGAAAAGAAGAAGTTTTATTATTAAAAAGCAGTAACTTCCCTTGGGTAACGAGTCCCCAATGAGTCGTTCATAACAATTACATTAAGGAAATCGGGGTGTCCGTGATCCCAGATGTGAGTCGAAGTGTTGTTGATGATACCGTTTCCGAGCTGTAGTTGTTTTTTTGCCGCAAAGTCTGCAAGACCATCCGCCGCTTGGTTCGCTTCCCTATATATGTGTGTTATCCTATATGCCTGTAGCCGTCGGAGATGTTGTTGTATTTCTTGTAGCATATTTTGAATGAGCCATGGTGCCTCAGAGTGGTCTTTCGAAACCAGACTTAACAGCGCTTTTGAGTCTGTTTCGAAATGTATTTAGTTCCATTCTTTGTTAGTTGCCATCCTTATAGCTAGGAGTAGTGCCCAAGTTTCCGCTACGATTGCTATGGTTTTTCCAATAGGTGTTGCCATGGCCATAATCACAGCACCGTGATCGTTTCTGCAAATCCATCCGGCTCCAGACGCCTCCGGTTCCCCTTGAGCGTTCAATTTTCTTGCTCCATCAGTATTGATTTTCAGCCACTGGTGTTGCGGAGCCTTCCATTGAATCCATATTGTTATCGGGTTCCTCCTCTGTTGCTTTTGGGTAGGATTCCGAGAGCAAATATTATGTTGGATTGCCCATCTGTATTCTTGGCTAAGAAGTACGGCAATATGGAACGTTTGCTTCGGTGTTTGTACGATGTTGTTGTAAACCTTGGCGTTTCAGCCAGCCGAGATATTCCACATCGTATAACAGAGCCAGTGTGAAATCCTCCTTCCAGTGTGCATCTCCAAAAAAGACTCAAAGTCTAATGGTGGTTGTAGCATGTTGGATGGTATTGTGTTTCGGTCCGACCGTTGAATTCCCGATGGTCTTCCGATGTGATGTTTTTGCCTAGCAATGCACGTTGGTAGTGGATGAGGTGGTAGAGCTATGCTGTTATAAACATTATGTTGGTTTGCATTACTGTTGGCATGTCGACACATCATCTCCCAAGTCGCCTTTGCTCGTGAGCAATCAAAAAGACAGTGTTGTACCGTTTATGATTGCAGATTACATATAGGACACATGTTTGTAGAGGTTATGTGTCTATAGTTCAAGGCATCGAACGTCGGAAGTCCATCGTGGCTGAATTTCCATAGGAAAAGTCTGATTTTTTGGGGGCAGTCCGCTTTCCACAGAGTTTTGTATATTTTTTCCATTTTGGTTGTATTCATATGTTGGTTTAGGTTGGTTGTTGGGGTTGGAGTTTGCATAAGCATCTCATAACCACTTTTAACCGTGTACTGCCCTTTTTGGCATGAGGCCAAATTGGTTTATCGGGAGAAGTCGGGTATGGAATATGAATGGCTCGAATCGCACTGCTAATGGTTGTGGGGAAAATCTGCTCCACCAATTCAGTGTTCCAATTGAAAGAGTGTGGCACCATTAGAAAACTTACTAAATTGTTCTCCATATGTCCCAAGCTTAGCAAATGTGCATGCATGGGTATCCACTTGTCCTTGAGAGTGGTAGATATTCCGACTCCAATCTGAATCTCATAATTTTCCTGCACAAATCGAGAAATTTTGGTTATATTTTTCCATGCAGGGCTGGCTGCTGTTGTTGGAGCCGGAATTCTTCTCAGGATCGAGTCTGGACCCATGTATTTGGTTTTGTATATTGTATTGCAGTTTGTGTTTGGTTTATCATGTATTTGCCAAACCCGTTTTCCTAGCAGTGCATAATTGTGTTTCCTTGCATTTCTGATTCCCAGTCCTCCTTGTTTTATTGGCAAGTGTAGCTTCTCTTTGCCTACCATATGCAGTTTCTTGGTTGCCTTATCGTGTCCCCAAAAGAAGTTCCTGGCAATCTTGTCTATTTTTTGGTGAACATGGGCCGGTAGTAGTTGGGTCTGCATAATGTGGTTAGCTGTAGGAATCAGGCTTGAGTTTATGAGTAGCCATCTTCCCGCCTGGTTGAGGCATTTTTCCATCCATCCTTTGGCTTTCCTTTCTAATCTTTGGAGGAGCTGAGCAAAAATTGGTGATGAGTTTCTTCCAATCTTGAAATCCACACCTAAGTATTTAGGTGGGTTCGCAGTTGTTGGTATGTTGAACTTCTGGGTCAGCCAAAGTTGAACACCTGGAGATGTGTTTGGGTGATGTATGATTACCGATTTCTGTAAGTTTATTGCCTGTCCTACTGAAGTGGAGTAGTTGTGCAAAACTTTGTTCAAGTTGTCACAAGTTTCCATGTTTGCCGTACAGGTGCTATGCAATTCATCTGCATACATCAAGTGAAGAATTGGCGGGTTGTTCGTCGAAATGCTTAAACCTTTCAATTTTCCTTCATTTTCCAAGATTGCCAAGTTAGTGGATAGAATTTCAGCACATATGATGAATATGTAAAGGAGACAAGGGGTCTCCCTTCCTGAGTCCTCGTGTTGGCTTTATGTGTCCTTGTGGAGTTCCATTGATGTTGATAGCATACGTCACCGAAGTTATACAGAGCATGATATATTCTACAAACTTAGCTGGGAAACCCAAAGAGCAAAGTGTTTGCCTTATAAATCCCCAATCTAGGCTGTCATATGCTTTCTTGATATCTAATTTCATGGCAATTTTCGGGTTTTTTGTTGGTGGTGTAGAACGAATATGATGAAATAACTCAGTGCAATTGCTATGTTATCATGAATTGCTCTATTAGGTACAAAAGCACTCTGATATGGACTGATCATGAATTGTAGGATTGGTCTCAACCTATCTACCAAAAGTTTGGAAATAATCTTATATACCACATTGCACAAGCCTATGGGTTTATAATCATTCACTGAATTCGGATTGTCCGATTTTGGTATGAGCGTAATATTTGTGTGGTTCAGCGGGTTTTCAAGTTCCACCTTTTCAAAAAAATTGGTCACTAGATCTATAATTTGAGGATTTGTTGTGTCCCAAAATGTCTTGAAAAACTTACTTGTAAATCCATCTGGCCCAGGAGCTTTTTCCGATCCAACACTCTGTAGTGCTTTGTGTATTTACTCATTGGTTGGAGGCTTCATCAGCTGTGCACAGTGAAACTGAGAGATTCTTGGTGTCACATTGGTAAATAGTTCCATGTTTATTGTTGTTGGTTCTGCTATGTATTGTTGTTTGTAGTGTTGTAGCATCATTGTAACTATTTGTCTTTGGTTGTGCACCCATCTTTGGTTTGAATCCTGGAGCTGGTGAATATGGTTGATTCTGTTGTTTATTGTAGCCTTTGTATGGAAGAATCTGGTATTGAGGTCACCATTGTTCAACCAATCAATTCGGCTCTCATTTCCAATATTCATCATGACAAAGTGCAAGAGCACTAGGTGTGAATTTCTAGTCTCCTTTTCTTGTTGTAACCAAAACATTAGTTCACTGCCTATTGATGTTGCACATTTTGATTGAGCTAATTGTATTTGAAATTCCGCTTCTTTGAGGAGGTGTGGTAGGTAGCCAAAAGTTTGCTTGTGCCATTTTTGTGAAGGTATGGCCGTTTCTTTCATTTTGGTAAGTAACTTCTGTCCCACCGAGGCTGTCTCCTCAAGCAAAAATTGTTGTTGCCAGGCTGTGATCACAACGTCTTTCATTTGTGGATGGAGAAACTACAAGTGCTCAATTCGGAAAATTTTCGAATGACCTCTTGCAAATGCTTTTTCATTTAGCAGAAGTGGAGCATGATCTGATCCTATCATAGGTAAATGTCGCATCAGCGCTTGTGGGTGTATATCTAGCCAATGTTGTGTTGCAAGGCCTCTGTCTAATCTCTCCATGATGAAGTTGCCATCCGTTTTATTGTTGGTCCAGGTAAACGTGTCTCCCTGAAATCCTAGATCAATAAGGCCATGTGAGTTTATGAAATTATTGAACATTCTGACCTGACCATTAGTAACAGGCCTCCCTCCTTTCTTTTATTGTTGATCAATAATTTCGTTGAAATCTCCCATAAGGAGCCAGGGGATGGTTGGTGGAGTGATCATTTTGTCAAAGTTTTTCCACATTGCAGTTCTCGGAGTAGGTTGTGGAGGTCTATAGACGCCGGTGAACATCCAAGGTGCTGCCAGCTGAGGTCAAGTTGGAGTGATGTAGGCATGGATAACGTTCTGATTAGAAATTAAAACTGAGACATTAAGGTGGGATGTCCACATCAGGCAGATGCCACCTTTATGTCATACACAAGGAACAGAGAAATAACCAAAAAAACCCAACGAGGTACACAAAAAGGTCATGTGCGACATAGTCGCTAAAGTTTCAGACAAGAACAGTAAAGAAGGTCTAAATTTACGTGTGTAATCACGTAATTTAGAGACCGTCAAGGCATTATGAATGCCTTGACAGTTCCAAGCTAGGTAACTCATGGCCTAAGCGTGTGTTGGTTCAAACCAACACTACGCGCAATTTTTTCTTTTGCTTCATCGATAGTCCTTGCATCCAAGGAGAATCTCCAAGCTGGGTTGACTGTGGTTGAACTAAAAATGTTGCCTTTTCCTTGTTTGTGCTCCACCCGTGAGTTATCCTTGGGGATTGGTGTTTGATCAGCAGCAGTTACGTTCCTTGATGGTTGAAAGATGTTCCGTGCACTCTTTGGTTTTCTTTGTCTCTTATTTGGTATTTCAAAAGCCGGTGGTTTTGGTTTCGTGGTCTGTTGCAGTTCCAACTGTGCAATGGAGGCAAATTTGCGTACTTTGGTTGGTGGTGGTTGAGTCGCAAATTCAGGAGTTTTGGGTAGCATCAAATGTTCTGGTAGTCTCGTCGGATTCGAATCGTCCTTATCTTGTAGGTTTTCAAGACCTAGGTGCAGGAGAGGTTGTAACTGTGACCTCTGGCTTGCCTTTCTCCATGTGAACGAACAATTTCACTTGCATGCCCCTGTTTTGTACTTCATTCAAAAGAACTTTAGTATATTCAGGGGTAAAGAAAGTTAACATTCTATTGATATCACGTTTTGATTTAGGTTGGGGAGAAGCTTCTGGATGTGGGTGTAATATCTGATCCATCGATTTCGATTCAGTGGTCTGGGCTTCTTCTGAAGTTGCTATTCCTTTTCCTTTGTTGGTGGGTTTTTCCTTGACCGGAGGATGGGCCTGGTGTTGGGTGTTCTTCCTATGTGAGGTTGTGGTCGGGCGCAGTTGAGCTGGCAGGGCCAACGTGGCAAACCTTGCAATGTTTCCTAGCGTGGATGGCTGGAATGACGTGGCAGGCTCTTCCGACGTGGCATGTTGGGGTGACTCAGGCAAGGATGATGTGGCGTGGAAGTTAGACGTGGCAGGTAGGGCTGACTTGTCCATTCATAGGTCCTTCTCCTCGGTACTTGTCCCGACATTCTTTATCTCCTCTGGTGCTTTTGCAGAAGAATTTGCATAGGCACAGTCTTTATTGCTACATTGTGGCGGTTTAGATATCTGGCTTGTGGCAGCAGATGTGTCAGTTCTTTTTTGCTGGTTTACCGGATTCCATACAAGCCCTCGGCGAGTCATTTCTTCCGATAACTGTTCTGGGAATGGAACCCAGTGGTGTGATTTTGCCGGCTCTAATACCCTAGTTTCTTGAGTCGTCTCCTTCGGAACTGCATGGCCCGCCTCAATATTGCCTTGTTGTGTTTTTTCAGCATCCTGACGATCATCCAAACTTTGTTCCTTTGTCTTATCCAATCTTGTTGCAGATGATTCTCCCATTAGTGTCTGAGTAGTACGGTATTCATGCATGCAGTTGGATCTTGTTCCTCTTGAAGTTGAAGCCTTCATTTTTGCACTAAGTTTTGAGTATGTAAAGTCCGAGAACTTCCTATGTTGCAAAGGTTGGTTTAATCCATTGGAGTTGTGACAATCCCTAAATACATGACCCAGGAAACCACAGACAAAGCATAACACCGGTATCCCTTCATAAGCAAACTTCACCCAGACCCCCTTACCGACACTTAGCATCACACCCGGCATGAAGGGTTTGTTTAGATCTATAATTACTAAATCTCTTGGTGGAAAACTCTGTAAATCAATTTGTAGCACAGTTCCAGTTCCTGAACTTTCAAAGATGTCTCTAATTGCCTCTTCATCATTGAAGAGTCTAGGTAAGTTAAGCATTGTAGCCAAAATGAAGCAAATTTGAAACAGTTAAGGGGGTGTTGTACAAAAAAATTCCAATCCTCACAAAGTATTACATGTGGCCCTGCTATCCAAGGTTGGTTTGCAAGTATAAACTCATTATCAGTTTTGTGCTTTAGAGACAATTGTATTACCTGAAACGTTGCATTAGTCTCCATATGGTGGATCTGAATCGGGAAAATCCTGTTACTCCAAGCTCTTTTGAACGTCGAAAAATCCGCATACCCTCAAACCACTTTTAGTGCCAGACTATGTTCGTTGTGGGACTGCATCAGGTTCTGCATCCTATCCGCTAGATGGAAAATAGGGATATGGAGATCTTTTGGTTTCTTTGGTAAAGATGGCTTTTTTTCTGAATCTTTTTGGTGGATCTGGTTATTCGAAAGGTTGCTATCTTTTCTCAAATGATGAGTTGTTGAGTTTTGGGATGTAAAGCTATGGTTTGTTTCTTTTTCTTTGTAGAAAAGGTTTTCTGAGTTGCTCGAAGCAGATGTTGATGTAGAAGAGAAGAAGGTCTTCCGAGAATCCTCGTAAAGGTTTCTATTGTTCTTCTTTTGATGTATTTTAAGAGGCTCGAGTCATTGATGGGAGACACGCATGGAGAGTTTTGCGGGAATCCATGAAGCTTTTCAGAGTTGATAGAGTGAAGCAAAGTATGTTGTAGTTGAGCTGCTGGAGTGGGAAAGCTCGGATTGGATGTGGTAGGAGGTGGACGTTGAGTCATTGGTGCTTATGGAGGTGAGGAGAGGTATAAAAAACCCAGTAATTCAGCCACTAACTAATCTTGAAAGAAGATCTTCACTCCGGGTTTCCCTATACTTTAAACTAACTGATTTAGGGACCCTCAAATTCAAAATTATCAAGAAGCAAAGGTAGTGATGATATGAGGTATCAGAAATTCCTCGACCTTAGCCATTATCCATAACACGCAAAAGAACATCATCTCTATTATCGTACGAATGATTTGATTAATTATCAGATAAATCCTTAACGCTACCACCAACAACGAACATTCATATGTCTACGGTAATGTATCCTTAGTTGTAACTTGTAAGATTGTTAAAACCAATATTTTTACGGAAATAATTATTTTCTTCCCCATATTAGACTAGAATTGTTAGTGTTTTGAGGATACATCCATCGTTTCAATTTCCTTTCTAAACAGTAAACATCTTTTCTAAACAGTTAAATTCCCACAAGAATACTCCTGCTTATTTTGTTATTTAAAGTTCACTCCAACACAAGATTACTTAGGACCTAAATTTTTCGCTGGACCTTATTTTAGGTTATCTTGAATGTCGAGAATACTTGATACTATTATTTTGTAGAATAATTCTTTTCAGCCCACCCCAAATCCCACAGTCAATCCCACGGATGATGTGGCGGTGACCTGGCGATGACTTACTGTTTCTCTTCCCAGACGTGTTCTGTTATTTTAATTTAGCCATTTTCTATTTTTTAAAACAAACATAAGGGTTTTTTGATATTTTTTTGATCGATCTAAAGGGTTTTCACATAATTAACGAGTGCGTAGTTCCTACTCATAGAAATGATAAAGGATTCCTCCTCATAAAAACGGCGAAGGTAAGTTTATTTTCGTTAGTATAATAGGTTTTAGGTCATGCTTTTATAAGATTTGAATTTCGAGAATACTTGATACTATTATTTTTTATTTGGAAACAAACTAGGAAAAAAAAAACTTGCCATAAAAGGGACTTCTTCCCTTTGGGCCTTGCGGTCGGTCGGCCCAATCAGAAGATTAAAGGATAGCCAACAGTAGGGGTGAGCATGGGTCGATATGGACTGGTTTTCACCCCATCCACATCCAATCCAATACCTTAAGGATTTTAAATTAGATCCGCATCCATTCCATATCTAACGTATTTGCATCCAATGGATACACGGATGGACGGATTAGATACGGATAATCCAATAGATTTGTTTTAGTTAAAATTTATAATAAAAAAAATAAAGACAACACAAATGACTCCTCATAGAACCTACATATATCCTACCACTACAGGAAAAATATACATCTACAACTGGAGATTTACAACGCTTCGCTAAGTATTGTAGAAAGTCCTATGTTTTACAATTGGTTTCAAAGGAAGAGTTGTCGTATATCATCACTGCCAACCCTTAGGAAACAAGGGGTTGCGCTAAGAAAACAAACGACAACTCCTTAAGCAAAACAGTTGTGACGACATTTAGCTATAACAACGTTGTTCCATATATGTAGTGACTTAGCCTATCACAATACTCACAAGTGTTGTTGAAGAACACAAAAATATGATAATGAAAAATATGTTAGAGGGGAGATTCGAACATAATATGATAATGAAAAATATGTTAGAGGGGAGATTCGAACATGAACCTACTACATGGAAGTCTAGCTCATCAACCACCCTTTCAGTTCACAAGTTTTGATTATTTTTCTTTTTTTTAAATAGAAACCTACAACAACACTTATAAGTGTTGTTGAAGTAAAAATATATAATGTTCCATATATGTAGTGACTTAGCCTATCACAATTCTCACAAGTGTTGTTGAAGAACACAAAAATATGACAATGAAAAATATGTTAGAGGGGAGATTCGAACATGAACCTACTGCATGGAAGTCTAACTCATCAACCACCCTTTCAGTTCACAAGTTTTGATTTTTTTCTTTTTTTTAAATAGAAAGCTACAGCAACACTTATAAGTGTTGTTGAATTAAAAATATATAATGTTGGAAAAAATGAGGTTGGAGGATTCGATCCTGAGCCTCAAGCGTGGAAGTCTACACCACTAACCAACCTAATCTATCACATGTTCTGTCAAGTTTGTGGTTCTTTAACACACTAACTTTATGACAACCCTTCATAAGTGTTGTAAAACAAAATATAATGCTCAAAAAGTAATGCTCAAGTGACTGAGCCGTAAACAGCATGAAGCTTCTCTGTAATGCATCACATACCAGTTAGATGTATTTGACTCTCGAGAATAGAAAACTTGTCGCGCTTATTTTGCTAAAATGAATGATCGTTACAGTATTGGTTCTTATGATGTTTTAAATTGACTAATGTAAAGCCATCTTCTACCTTCACACCAAAACGGGTGTGAGCCCAATCACATTTGAATATTGGAATTTGAAACATATGATTGTAGTCCAACAATAGAATTTCTTCTAAAACACCGGAGAACCCAAATAGAGCTGTTAACTGTCTATTTTACAAGAAAAATACTAGTGTTAGTAAAGGAAATACAACAAAAGTGACCATGACAGTAAAAATTCAATATAGTAAAAACAATACACTATACTGACTTAGACTAGTCCACTCACGGCCAGGTTTCGATCTCAAAGCCTGGTATGCGTACCATGTGCAGAAATAGGGTTTGTTTAAGGTTTCGTAAAATATTCCAAAGGAAGAAGGAATCTTACCTGTAAATGGATGCATTCATCGTTCTTACCAAGTTTCTGACTTAGACTAGTCCACTCGCGGAAAGGTTTCGATCTCGGATCCTGGTATGCGTTCCATATGCAGAAATAGGGTTTGTTTAAGGTTTAATAGAATATTTTGGAGGAATCTTACCTGTAAATGGATGGATTCGTCGTTCTTACCAAGTTTCTAAATTAGACTACTCCACTCACTGCCAGGATTCGATCTCGAAGCCTGGTATGTGTACAATATGCAGAAATAGGGTTTGTTTAAGGTTTAGTAGAATATTTCGGAGGAATCTTACCTGTAAATGGATGGATTCATCGTTCTTACCAAATTTCTGACTTAGAGCAGTCAACTCGTGGCCAGATTTCGATCTCGGAGCCTGGTTTGCATACAATATGCCGAAATAGGGTTTTTTAAGGTTTCGTAGAATATTCCGAAGGAATCTTACGTGTAAATTGATGGATTCATTGTTCTTACCAACTTTCTAACTTATAGTAGTACAGTCACGGCCAGGTTTCGATCTCAGAGCCTGGTATGCATACAATATGCATAAATAGGGTTTGTTTAAGGTTTCGTAGAATATCTCGAAGGAATCTTACTTGTAAATGGATGGATTCGTCGTTCTTACCAAGTTTCTGACTTAGAGTAGTCAACTCGCGGCCAGGTTTCGATCTCAGAGCATTGTATACAGAATATGAAGAAATAAGGTTTGTTTAAGGTTTGGTAGAATATACCGAAGGAATCTTACCTGTAAATGGATGGATTCGTCATTTTTACCAAGTTTTTGACTTAAAGTAGTCAACTCGCGGCCAAGTTTCGATCTTGGAGCCTGGTATGCATACATATTTACAGAAATAAGGTTTGTTTAAGGTTTCGTAGAATATTTCGAAGGAATCTTACCTGTAAATGGATGGTTTCTTCGTTCTTACCAAGTTTCTGCTTAGAGTAGTCAACTCGCGGCGAAGTTTCGATTTAAGAGCGTGGTATGCATACATTTATGCAGAAATAGGGTTTTTTAAGGTTTCGTAGAATATCTAGAAGAAATCTTACCTGTAAATAGATGGATTCGTCGAAATAGGGTTTATTGAGGAAACCCATAAGATTATTGGGGTTTATTGTACGGGTCACCGATATTAAATAGCTTGTGCGGCACGCACGTATACTATTTTAATAGGGTACAAACATCGCCCCTCTTAATTCTCAACTTGTTGATGGATTAAGAAAATCAATAGAACTAACCTTCTCGGGTCGTTCAAATTCGCCATATGTTGCTTATCCGATAACCTTCCGTGGCCTTGGCCAGCTTGTTGTGTGGATTTTCCCCTTAGTCGGCGCCAAAAGATTTTGGTGCAAAATTAATCACCCCAAAAATCTTCGAGATGTGTGTATGATGATCGAATCGCTGCCGTTGATTAGTTTCTCCAAAGAATTGTTGATTGAAAATGGTGGGGGTACCTGCAAAGACACTCCAATGCTAAAATCAACAAGAGTTCTATGCAAGTAGGTTGTTAGGAAAAGGAATAGAAATTGTGTACCTTTTGTGCTGAGATTTAGCCTCTATATATAGGCGAAATAGATGTAGCTTTAGGGTTTTGATAGTTATCCTAATAACTTCCCTCATCTGTATAAATCCCAAATAACATCCAGATTCATGATAAACCCTAATATTTATCATAATCCTCATTTATCTTAAATAATAATTATAAATATTTAAGATAATTATCCTCGTTTATTTAGGATCCTGCATTTATCTTAAATAACATTAATAGTTAATTATTCACTCTTGGGCTTCAATAATAAGCCTAGTGTGTTTCCATAATAAACCCACTGGTTTCCCTAAAAACCCAAATCCAGGCTTCCATAATAAGCCATGTGGGTTTCCACAATAAACCCACCGGTTTCCCCAACAAACCGGGTTAGGCTTCCTTAATAAGCCATGTGAGTTTCTACAATAAACCCACCGGTTTCCACAATAAACCGGATTAGGCTTCCATAATAAGCCATGTGGGTTTCTAGAATAAACCCACCGGTTTCCACAATAAACCGTATTAGGCTTCCATAATAAGCCATGTGGGTTTCTACAATAAACCCACCGGTTTCCACAATAAACCGGATTAGGCTTCCATAATAAGCCATGTGGGTTTCGACAATAAACCGTACTGGGCTTCCATAATAAGCCACATGGGTTTCCTCAATAAACCCATCGGTTTCCACAATAAACCATATTCGGCTTCCATAATAAGCCATGTGGGTTTCTACAATAAACCCACCGGTTTCCACAATAAACCGGATTAGGGTTCCATAATAAGCCATGTGGGTTTCTACAATAAACCCACGGGTTGGTTTCCTCAATAAACCAACTGGGCTTCCTCAATAAGCCTTGTGGGTTTCCTCAATAAACCCACGGGTTAACGATATTAAATAGCTTGTGCGGCACGCACGTATACTATTTTAAAAGGGTACAAACAGTCGTTCTTACCGAATTTCTGAATTAGAGTAGTCAACTCGCGGCCAGGTTTCGATCTCGGATCCTGGTACGCATACAATATGCAGAAATAGGGTTTTCTTAAGGTTTCGTAGAATATATCGAAGGAATCTTACTTGTAAATGGATGAATTCGTCGATTTTACCAAGTTTCTGACTTAGACTAGTCAACTCACGGCCAGGTTTCGATCTCGGATCCTGGTATGCATACAATATGCAGAAATAGGTTTTTTTTAAGGTTTCGAAAAATATCTAGAAGAAATCTTACCTGTAAATAGATGGATTCGTCGTTCTTAACAAATTTCTGACTTAGAGTAGTCAACTCGCGGCCAGGTTTCGATCTCGGATCCTGGTGCGCATACAATATGCATAAATAGGGTTTGTTTAAGGTTCCGTAGAATATCTAGAAGAAATCTTACCTGTAAATAGATGGATTCGTCGTTCTTACCGAATTTCTGAATTAGAGTAGTCAACTCGCGGCGGAGTTTCGATCTCGGATCGTACGCATACAATATGCGAAATAGGGTTTTCTTAAGGTTTCGTAGAATCTCGAAGGAATCTTACCTGTAAATGGATGAATTCGTCGTTCTTACCAAGTTTCTGACTTACACTAGTCAACTCACGGCCCGGTTTCGATCTCGGATCCTGGTACGCATACAATATGCAGAAATAGGGTTTTCTTAAGGTTTCGTAGAATATCTCGAAGGAATCTTACCTGTAAATGGATGAATTCGTCGTTCTTACCAAGTTTCTGACTTAGACTAGTCAACTCACGGCCAGGTTTCGATCTCGGATCCTGGTACGCATACAATATGCAGAAATAGGGGTTTTTTAAGGTTTCGTAAAATATCTCGAAGGAATCTTACCTGTAAATGGATGAATTCGTCGTTCTTACCAAGTTTCTGACTTATACCAAGTTTGAAGTTCAAATCGACATTGAGCTTCATACTTATCGATTTTGATGATGTATCATGCTAAGTTTGAAGTCAGAACCCTCTTCGAGCTTCTTGGTTCATAGTTTTGTATCTTGTTATACCACATTTGTAGTTCGAATCGACACTAAGCATCATATTCATCAATTTTCGATGATGTATCATGCTAAGTTTGATGTCAGAACCCTCTCAGAGCTTCGTGGTCCATAAATTATATGCCATTATACCAAGTTTGAAGTTCGAATCGACATTGAGCTTCATACTTATCGATTTTGATGATGTATCATGCTAAATTTGAAGTCAGAACCCTCTCAGAGCTTCGTGGTTCATAGTTCATATGTTTTTATACCACATTTGAAGTTTGAATCGACATTGAGCTTCATATTTATCAATTTCGATGATGTATCATGCTAAGTTTGAAGTCAGAACACTCCCGGAGCTTTTTTGTTCATATTTCGTATGCCTTTATGCCACATTCGAAGTTCAAATCAACACTTGAGTTTCATATTTGTCGATTTCGATGATGTATCCTACTAAGTTTGAAGTTACTTCATGACCTGTATGAATGATCGAAATTACTTCATGACCTATGTAACTAGTCGAACTTCAAACCATAAGCACAAAGAGAAAGCATAAAAACACAAAGAAACACACCAATTATCGAATTCATTTTTCATTTTCCCGATTCATTCTTATACTTTTTTTGGATTTTTTTATATCAGATAGTCGATAACAATGTCCTAAATTTATTAATATTTTTTTTGGATTTTTTTATCATGTCGAAGGTTGATAATTAAACCGAAAACATGAGTTCGTAGTAGCACAAAGAGAAACACACATGTTTTTCAATCCGTATGAGCGTCCCAAATGCAATCTCAACCATCAAGATCTTTTCTTAATCCGTATGAGTAGATCAAACGAAACCTGGTCCATTGATTCTTTTGGCTGCCTTCCCTCAATACTCAGAACTCTAATTCTTATCTATTTTTTCTCTTTCTTCCTCTCCGTCTCCGACTCTTCCTCTCTTCTTTTTTCTTCTGCAGATCTAATCCGTGATCTTGATATTTACTTCTTCCATAGAGTTCTAATGAGTATTCATAAAGAGAGACAGAGAGATTAAGAAATCATGGTTTCAGTAGATAGATGAAAAATTAGGATTTCAAAAATCAGAATTTCTTCGTCTCTGACAAAAATCAGGTGAAGGTTATGCTGCATCAAATCAGAATTGAAGGGTTAGGTTCTGTAGGAGGTGTTCTTGCAGGTTGAGACCTTCAATTTTTGGAATCTGTTGAAAAATTTGTTGGAGATGAACAGAGAGAACAAATTGGTTCTGATTCAGAAGATAAAGAATATCTGAGTCGAGAAGATGATGAACAGTTGGAGCTGTGGATAGATTAGGGTTCTGCTGAGATCGAATCGTGATGGGTCTGTACTGAATTTCAGTTTCAAACAAATTAGAAGAGATGGAGGTATGGAGATGAATTTGTTGCTGAGATGAGAAGTAGGATGATTCAAATTACCTGTGTATTGCAGTGAAGAAGATTTGGCTAAAGAAATGGCAGTAACGAATCTGAGATAATAGCAACTAGGGTTCTTGACTCTGAATCGATTGGTGCTGTGAAAGAATGGTGGATTAAAGAGGTAATTGGAGCTCTTTGTTGATCAGAAAAAGTGGGTTAAACTATGGCCAGATTTGAATTACAGAATGAGAAGCTAGGGTTTTGATTTCAATTTTGGGAAGAGCTGGTGCTGTTGCTTGGAGAATAGATTGATGGGTCTATGTAGCTTTTGATTTACAGGGTAGGGTCTTGACTGAGATGGAGCTGTGAGGTGGAGATGTTAGTCTTTGGTTCAAGATGGTGCTACTTGGTTAATCTTTGGGAAGCCGAGAATGGTTGAGATGTGAATGGTGTTGAGGGTTACAGATGGAATAAAAAATGGAGTAATGGACCAAAGCTGCAGTAACTAGATGAATGCTAGGTTGTAATTGCAGGGGACTTGCAGATGTTGTGGTGTTTTAGGGAATTGAACTGGTTGTTGTTGCAGTGCAAGTGGTGGTTGAGTCAGGTGGTGCTGAGTATGTGTTTGATCTACACATAGTTGTACTTATGCTGTAAAAGATTGAAGAAATGAGTTGTGGCTTATAAGACCAGCAGTTGGTTTGCTGCTTGATTGAAATACAACAGGGAAGATGTGAAGATGTTGCAGGAGAAGATTGAACTGGCAATGTCAAAGGATTGCAGGATGAATAGCCATCATGGCTGGATTTGCACTTACCCATAAACATGTTGATCAATTCACCTTAAGGTCTTGTTTCTTGCACAAAAGTTGTACTTTTGCTTTTAATGCTTATAGCGGCGACGAGTAGGATCTATGTGAATAGCTGCTGAAATCAATCGTATTACTTTACAATGGTCTGGCTGCTTTTGATGTTCTTACTCATGTTAGTAATCATTTGCATTTCTTTTCTTTGAAATATACCTCTTGAGTTAATTTTACTTGTGAATTTTGGTTGTTTATTAAGCTAGTTCAAACCTGTGGAATTTCTTTGTTTGGTTCAAACCTTTAATTGGTGTAGCTTGTCTTGTTCTAAACAGGGAGCACTTGCTCAGAGAAGGTCAAGTTTCCAAGGGAATAGCCATTTTCCTTTAGCTGCTGAGGTTGCGAAGAAAGCTGGAGCAGCTCCTGCTCACAATATTAGACCTTTTAACCTTACCAGGCAGGGTAACTGGAATAAGCAAAGGTAAGACAATGTTCCTGGGTTGTCTAGTTTCTGATGTATCATGTAGTAGTTATATCATGGAAATTATTGGCTCTTCTTTTACACAGGTAATTATTGGCTAGAAGTTATGGTTGCTCAAGAAGAGAATGCCACAAGTGATGATGTATCAATGTTGTTGAAACTGAAAAAAGTTCAATAAAAGCCAGGCCGTTGGTGAAGTTGAAAATGATCAGGAAACTCAAATGGATGGAGGGAATGAAGCTACATCGTGGGTAGCGTTTACAGATGGTGAACGTTTGTTGGGTGAGGCTGCAAAGAATCAACATGCGGCTAATCCAATGAGAACTGTCTTTGATATCAAGAGACTTATCGGAAGAAAGTATGTCAAACACCATATTCCACAGCACTGAAGTCACTAACCTATTAAGGTTTAAAATGTTTTATGAATACTTGTTGATGGTACTTAATTAGGCATGATCAACATTGATGGTAGTGGTATTGGTAAAAGAAAAATGTCTGTTTTTGTAGTTTTGGTTGTAGTGTTTCTGGATTTGTACAGTTCTTAGTGGTAGTAGTCTAGTGTGTTCCCTGTGATGTGTGTTTCCCAGATTTGGTGGTTTAAAGATATTCCTAGATGACTTATTAGTTTGTGTACTAATGCCCTTGAAATGTTCATTGTGGATGCAGACTAAGTGTACGGAGAAGGCCAGAATTGTTGGAAAATAAGGTAAGCTGTTGCTACTCGAATACTTATTAGTATTGCCTCCTGGCCCTCTTCATTTCAAAATGTCTTGTTTGAGTCTATGCTGTTTAGCTAAGCATAGAGCATTGAAACTTGGTGCTCATGTGATATGAATAAACTTGTTTCATCTTTATTCGCAGTTTTATGCTTATTCATACTGGTGCAGAGAAGGACCTCCGATTTGTTGTGTTGGTAAGGAATTTACTCGAGTTACTATGACTATCAATTATGCGAGTGTTTGATTTTTTTCTCTTCTATTTTTATTATACTGACTGGAATCCTTGATATTTTTCAGCTGCCATACCTTCTTTATTGAATGATGATTGGAGTGGGATTGATATATGGAAAGCCAAGGAATATATAATAAACTTTCAGGTGTGTGTATGATGATTTTCTTCTTTAATGTGGATTCTGGTTGTGCTACTTATAACAAATTTCTACTGCAATACATATTACTTACTACAGTCTTTTATGTGCAGCCGTATGATGGGGGATTTCTACTGCATTGCAGACATGGAAAGGTATGGAAACATGATCTAACAGTCAACTTCCTTTCTCTATTTTTTATTTCTAGTCGTAGCTCAATGATTAAGCAGTATTCATTTTCTGATAAATTTTCCTTTGCATGAACAACAACATAGGACGGGTAGTGTTATTGGCTGTTTGAGGAAAATGCAGGACTGGTGTTTGCCTGCTGTACTTGAAGAGTACCAGCGATTTTCAGGTGCTAAAGCTATGCCAACTGATATGATGTTCATTGAAAACTATGACACTTAACGTCTAAGCCAGTGCCTCTACCGTATCATCTACCTATATGTTTCCCACAATCGTTGTTCGGTTTACCAAGAAGAGAGTGTGCAGCAAAAACGGATCACTTCCATTTAGCAATGTAACCCAGACTACCATACTTGATTGGATATGCTACTGCCACATTTGTAGCGGAGGCCCATATCTGCGTTTTACGATTTATATGATATTTTAGTCATGTTCAAAGAATCTATCATTTTCTTTTCTTTCATTGCGCAACACACTTTCATACAAGATGATTTGAGGTTAGCTAGGTAATGCAATTGGAGTGGCAGGTCTTGAATGAATGTAAATGTGTTCCACTGGCATGTTAATATGAAATACTTTCGGCAATTTGGTTTCAGCTATAAATTTTTTTTTTCAAAATAGTTATATGCACACAACTTCTAACAAGAGTTGTGTTCCATATTCCAACTACACAAACCAATGGTTGTGAAAGAATGTCTTTACGACATAATTAGGTGTTGTCCAACATAGTTCTACAACACTAACAAGTGTCGTGCAAATCTTATTCATCATAGTAATAAGAGGTGTTACATATTTCTACAATACCCATCCTGGGTTGTCTAAGATAGTCCTTCAACTTATACAAGTGTTGTGTTAGATATTTCTAAGATACACATCCTAGGTTGTCTAAGATAGTCCTTCAACTTATACAAGTGTTGTGTTACATATTTCTACGATACACATCCTAGTTTGTCTAAGATAGTCCTTCAACTTATACAAGTGTTGTGTTACATATTTCTACGATACACATCCTAGACTAACTAAGATAGACCTTCAACATATACAAGTGTTGTGTTACATATTTTTACGATACACTACTTGTGTTGTCCAATATACTCCTACAACAACAAGCAAGGGTTGTGTTAGGCTTTCAAAAAAAAATCGAAAGAGAATCACAACTTTGGCAAAATATTGTCGAACCATGAATCACATCACCCTTAACAACACTTAGTCAAGTATTGTAGAACAGCTTGGACTTTCTACAATACCCCACCTACACAATACACAAAAAAGCGTTGTAGTAGGGGTACTACAACCCTAATACAGTGTTGTAAATGATGATTTTTCCCGTAGTGTATATATGTATAGGAAGATAAAAATGCCATGTACAACACCCCAAGTAAACACCTTAAGAATACTTAAATGCCCATAGTATCTTACAGAACTATATAAACGCACTCAATTTAACGGATATGGATGTTCAACGAATTTTCAAAGTTGCATCCGAGCCCGATAAAATTCCATCCGCATCCAACCCATTAACGGATGGTCCGGGTATCCATCCGCAAATGAACAGTTGGTCCCGGTTAAATCCGTGGATTACGGGCCAAATGTTCACCCCTAGCCAACAGCTCCTTTATATCCATGGGGTGTCTCAATCATTATGGTTGTCGCGCTATATAAAGATGATGATACATGTTTGGCACTCTAAATTATAAAGGTATTTTGCCTCTGTAATAGTGTAATGTACGAGAGATGATTAAAACACATGATCTTGATTACAAATTTATTGTTTATTGGCCCATCATCCGCGGATTTAATCGAAACCAACCTTTTTATTTTTTTTTGTGGATGGATGCCCGGACCGTTTGCTAACGTGAAACGATAACCTTTTATTTTATTTTGTCACACGTGGCGAATATGTTTTCTGTATCCACAAGTCATCAAGTTAATTTGGATTAATTATGTTGGTAAATTATGGATTACCATACAAGTTTTCGGCCACGAAAAGGATCACTTGGCAGATAGTTGGATCGGAAGAGCATCCACAGTCGGAGACTAAAACCAAATTTTTGGTCGAAAACGCAGACACTACAGAGAGGAGTAAAGACCAAATATCAGACTAAAACCAAAAACCAAACTATATTTGGTCTTTGGTTTAGTTTTAATCAGGCGTACATTAAAGTTACTTTGATGGGGCGTAACTCAAAGTTACGCCCGAATCAGAAAAAAAAAAAAAAAAAAAAATGGGACGCAATTTAGAATTGCGCCTGATTGGGGCGCAACTTTAAAGTTGCGCCTGACTATATTTTAGTCTCCCTCCACTGCGTTACAACACGGACTAAACCCAAATTTTGGTTTTTTTTTTTTGCTCTTTGGTTATGGTCGCACCACTGCAGTTGCTCTAAGGTAAATATTAGTGATATAGTTGGATCATAAGGTAAATTTTAGATCATTAATGTCGAATTTGACCCCATTAAGTAAAAAGTAAAAGGTAAATCACGATACACATTTTGAGTGTACGAAAGATGTTTTCAAGGGCAATTTTATCCAATGAAGATCATTTGATTGGCAAACAAATAAGGGACAAAACGTCGAATAGTTCACGGGATCAATACTTTCTACAGAAGTAAGAGAGTTTTATTCGGTTTAGCTGATTCCTGAATTATACCATGCGTAAGATCTTCCCCCATTGTGAACCGATCCTACACAGTTTACTCCAACACCCCGCATATACTTGCAACTCACCCTTTTTCTTTTTGTTTTAGGTCGTCTTGAATATCTAGAAAAACCATGGCTATCTATTAGTAAATTTGAAAAGAAGTAGACAAGAGAGCACACAATGGTTACAGTCTTTTATATCTCAGATTCGGTGCAAGTGCAACAAGTGTTCACTCAATTTTCATGCTAGATCCTTTAATGTGCATGTTAATCGCTCTACAAGTGTTTTTGCCCCTATAGTGCATGAGAGGTACTTAAAACACATGATGATGAAGACCCGACAACTACAAGTACAAGCAGAAAAAGTGATGGATGGACAGATTGATATAAAGGAAAGCCGATTGATTCAGCAACACAGACATTCTCTTAAGGTTGGCTTGTTTCACTGGCAAATAGATGCTTGGCTTTATGCTTCAAAAAAAATAAACAAAACAATCCTTAGCACTAAATCCACTGAATTGGTTATCCCATAAAATTTTATAAATCACTATAGCCTCAAAACTCAAAATAAAGGATTTCAAAATTTCAAATCAAGCTTCACACCAATTGCTCACTTAACAAGTGAATTTATAACGTTCTATCAAAGTCAAAATACCAAAACTCAAAGTAGAAATTAACATTTAGTCCCAAAGTTGTTGGGCTTTGGACGCTTTAGTCCACCCCTCTTAAGCCTAGTACAAGGAGGTCCAAATCTACACCATCTGAAACGAGTTAGTCCTTTTTGCCAACGATTCAGTCCAAAACGCCATTTGTCCATGACAAAAATACCCATCAAGATGTCTTTTCTCATCATTTTTTCTTACGTCTAGAAACTGTTCTACAAAAAATAAATCCTAAAACCTAATCGCGTCTCCCAGAAAATTCAATCCACATATATAAATCTGATAATCCAACAAACACTTATACAGGTCGATTCAACTTGAAAAGCCTAAATCATTATCATCAATACATTTTTTTGAAGATTAACTCGAAGTGGAGAGGAACAGTTAATGAGATTTAGTTTAAGTTTGAAGATTTCATCATCAAAAGCCGTTTAAAGATAAGTTTAATCTGTTTTTTTTCATTTAATTTGATCGCAATTGTTAATTTATTGATTTCAAAACCGATTTTAGGAAAAAAATATTACGGTTTCATAAACCTAATTACTTTAGTTTCAGTTCCAATTTCTTATTCGATTCAAGATCATAGTTTAGATCTATAATCATCTCATCTTTTTAATTGTTTTGGGAGAAAAATTTCGTCAAAAATTTCAAAAAATTTCTCAGAAATAATCTCTCTAAACTTAACCTGGCTTTCAATTTTTTCTGCTTCAGTATTGTGATTCATTTGATTTAACAGTAGCAAGTGTAATGGAGACAAAATAATGAATGGGATGTAGAGCTCGATGGTGGTTTTGCCTGCTTACCTGGAGAAATAGAAACAAGTACGGTATGACTAATTCTTAGTGCACACTGCGGAATGAGGACTTATCCAGAGTTTGAACAAAGAAACATGAAATGGATGGTATCAAGTTATATTGGAGGTCCTTTTATTGAGAGTTATCTCTTATTTATAGTTGTTGGATGCGAACAAAACTTTGCCAATCAAAGTAGCTGAGCTCCTATTGTCACTATATGAACTCTTGGTAAAGAGATAATTTTTTAAGATTTTAGCAAATTTGGCCACTTTGTATATATACATACTTGTACTCCGTATTTTTTTCTATCTTTAATTGTTTCGTATTTTCCTATGGCTGATGTGCCATATCGACTTACATCAAAAATATTGCTCCTCGCATTTCTGAATTCATTTTGTGACAAATGAAAATGTACTATACTAATTTAAACTAATTTTTGTTCTTGCTA
This sequence comes from Papaver armeniacum, assembly GCA_023531295.1. Taxonomy (NCBI): domain Eukaryota; kingdom Viridiplantae; phylum Streptophyta; class Magnoliopsida; order Ranunculales; family Papaveraceae; genus Papaver; species Papaver armeniacum. The sequence continues at coordinate 237,516 of JAJJWW010005999.1, forward strand.
AAGGTGTTTGAAGCAGTTACTTTGATGAAGATCAGGCCAAAGCTGAGCAGATTCTCAAGAAATCTAGAAAAAGAAACATAAAACTTAGCAGTGTTATAGTTTTAAATTGACGGTAAGGTTCTCACTCTTGGAAATTACTTTTTGATACTTTATATCATAATTCTCCAAGTTACTAAGAGTACACTACTCAGTATTTTTAATATATTATATTTGAGGGAAATAGATAACTCTACTAGTTCTGCACTAGTGAAATGATGGAGTGAATAGTTCATACTAACACTCTTTCTTCTTATCCCTGATGCTTTCTAACTGCAGCTACAGGGGCATGCTTTTTATATGGGCTATTTCTGCTATCGCACATGTTGTTAAAAAATGTCTAAAATATCCCATCCAGCAAGAAAATAAACTCCCAATAAGGTCATCTAGACCTGACACTGAGTACTTATTGTGGAGGTGTCCTCAACATGGCCCATAAATTTTCTTTTTCATTTGCTTTTGTTTCTTTCTTTTTGTATATAGTAGGATGGGTATTTTCATGTACTTTTAACTTAGTGGAAATTGATTGTCAGATACGACATACCATTTTGTGTGCTGCTGCAGGATATATATAGAGAGGGATGCAACACGTAATGGCAATGATATTTTGTTGCAGATACATAGTAGTAGGTGATTAGACCATGAACTGAACTTCACATCAGGTAAACATGCGCAGCTCTGCAAAAACTATCAATTGGGAACTAGTCGCAAATGTATTCTTGGGAAAATGTTGGGAACTAGTCGCAAATCTTGTATTTTTCCATTGTGCTAGAAACTATCAATGCAATCTTTAGCTTAACTATTGTTATTGTAGAAAATGTGGGAAGAATACGTTCCCTCTTTTTGTCCTCAACTACAAGTTTGATAATTTCTAGTATAGTTTATTGAACCGAATGTCATCATGAAAAAATTTAGTATAGTTTGGCATATCACATGCTACAGCACTAGAAATAGACGAAACTGTTTTATCATAGTTATGTTTGTACTGGTGATGCATCTCAAAGTATGGTGATGCACATTTCAATGGATGTCGTATAAACACTAAAATCATATTTCATTTTGGTCTTGGTTGATATTCCAAACAAGTTTGAGGAGTTGTATAATGACTGGGTGAACTTGGCCTTTGAATGTTTTTCCATTTTCTTTTTCACTTTTATACAGATAGTATCTACTCAGGGTGTACAATCTGGTGCACATGTGAAAAAAGTCATCGAGTTTCATTTTGGTACTGGTTGATGTTCCAAACATCCCGAGGAGTTATACAATGTGAGTGAACTTGGCCTTTGAATGTAGCTCCATTTTTACTTTTCACTTTTATAAAGATAGTATCTTCTCGGGGTGTACATTCGGTTCACATGTGAAAAAAATGACTCCATAAGCTGATTTTTACATAAGTAACTAGGGTGTAAAAATTGGTGCACATGATAAAAAGATTGGCTTGATAAGCTCATGTTGCATAGATACATAGTTGTACACCTATTAAATAATTGCTCCACTTTGTCCTTGCAGGTGACACAGTTTGTATATATGTTGTTTGTCAATGTGTACATAATTGTACACCTATTGATTTTAATGTGCACATAGGTGTACACATGTTGATCGGAGATGTGTACATAGTTGTACACCTATTGAATAATTGCCCTATTGTCCTTCCAGTGACATGTAACTGAATGTTTTAAGATTTTTTGGTCATATTGACATACTACAATCTGTTTTTTACCAATGAGAGACTGTCCCTTCAAATTTTGGTAGATCTGGTGATTATGTAGTGGATATGTGTCTTTTTAACTGGTTCCAATTTTAGAGACAGATTTTATTGTCACCTTAGTTTTAGGTTTGTAAAAGTTGAAGTGGGTGATTGTAAGTAATTGATTTTGAGCTTAATACACTGTGTAAGAATCATTGATTTTGTGTTGTACACACTCTTTCCAATACAGCATGGACTTATGCATTGAGTATCGAGGTCGGAATGAATCTCAATCAAGTATATTGACTAGTTTCGCTTAGCAATATTATGATAGGGTCCATAGTTTTGGTTACATTTTTATTTATTTACGTTATGTAAGTGTACATATTGGTGCACACATACGTTATCCAAGTGTACATATTAGTGCACCTATACGTAATCCATTTTTTCATCTTAGTTCGATAAGATGATATTATTTTGTTGGTTCATAGTCCATTTGATTTAGTTGAATTTGAGTCCTGCTAGACGATGACAAAGTTAGGGCTCAACAACGGGTTCAATTTTCATAAGGGATTCACATTCTGTTACCTAACAAGATATTAACTTCATTTCTATATACAATTCATATGGAACAGATTGAGAATTGACAGGATGAGATTGGGGAACAAGGTCATTGGATACAATGAACGGAGAAGCAAATACTAGTAAGCTCTTTAACATATGGGTCACTAGATCCTTACAAGTTTGAGTAGAATCCGACTTTCAGCTCTTTAGATATTGAATTGGTAATGTGTACATAGTTGTACACATGTTGATTCTAAATGTGTACATGATTGTGCATATTTGTACACCCTATTAGTTGACGTGCACATAGTTGTACACTTGTTGATCATTAATGTGCACATAGTGGTATACCTGTTAGTTGACGTGTGAAGATTTGTACACCTATAAATCTTTAATATGCACATAATTGCACACCTGGTGATCATTCATGTACACATAATTATACACATGTTGATTTCTAATGAGTGCATATATCGATTCCTGGATTCGATATTTTGTTTTCGAATTGAATTTTTCATTGGGTGCTTTACATTTAACATTATTTTTTCATCACATTGGTTGGTATTGGTGTTTATCGTCTTGTTTTCTTTGAAATGTTACCTCCAAAAGCTTGCATTCATATCCAAGAAGGTGGTTTTAAGGGAGGAAAAAGTGATACAAATAAAAACAGTTGTTGATGCAAGGAAGGATTGTGCAGAAGTTTCTCTTACCAGGTGAACGAGATGGAACGATTTAGATGTGGCACATGTGTTTATTATGTCCTCATCTAAATGGGTTACCACTTGACAATTCATAGAGTAGTAACTAAGATGTACATAATTGTACACATGTTGATTCTTAATGTGTACATAATTGTACACCTATTGTATGTGTTTATATCTGTGTATATGCATGTGCTTGTTCTGTTTTACATGTACTTAGTTTTTGTTCGATTGTAGCTGTATTGTTGATAACTTGTGATTGTACTCTCTTTGTTTCAGGATCCTTTTGTCAATGGAGAGAAAGTCCAGACCTTTAATTTGAATTTGGCGCCAAAGTTTTACCACCTCGAGATGGAGTTCCAGAGAACTTGGCTTATGTCAAAAACTACATGAAGGTTTGCAAAAAGCTTGTTACACATACTTAATGCCCATCATTAGTTTTGTTTGCATAAAACTACTTGAAGAATTGCTAAAAGCTTGTTTTTCTTAAATACACATACCATATGTTCATCATCCATTTTGTTTGTATATCGAAGAATTGTCTTTTGTCACTTAGCAGTACTCTAGTTGTTCCGATTCAACCAATTAAATTCTCCATGTTTGGTGGTTTCATTTTCATATTCATTTACATGTGTTGATTATTAAAGTGTACATAGTTGTACACATGTTATTCATTTTGAAGTCTAAGAAATTAGGGAAAGCACTAATATGTACATAGTTGTACACACATATTATGTTATTTAGGTGTGCATAGTAGTCCAAATGTTGATTATTTAGGTGTAAATAGTTGTACACTTGTAGGACTATATTTATGCATACAAACCAAAAATTAGGGAAAAACTAATTGTAAATGTGTTGGATTTTCTATAGATGTGTACAAAGTTGTACACTATTGTGTTATCTCAGTAATATGTGCATTTTTGTGGTATAAATGTTGGATTTTTATACCACAAAACATCAAAATTTGTCCTCTCATTAGAAATTTAGATCCTTGTAACATCTCTTAGGCAAAGATAATGTACATTCTAGGATATTTGTTGCAGCTTCAGTTCCATTTTCGAACAGTTTTATTAAAATAATCTCTGCAGACAGATGAATAAATTTAAGCTCATACTTGTAAGTTAGTATAATCATTTTTTCTGAGTTGTAGCCTGTAAGAACTGGATGGTTTATCAAAGTGTTACTCAGTATTCATGCTATCAGTGATTACTCAATTATATAGGCCTAGGTGAAAAATAAGTTAGAAACTGGTGCTACATCGGTATTTTAGCTTACGAGTCACCAATATCTAGCTCCCACCGTATAATTATTTTGTTGTTTTGCAAGATTCCTTGTCAGTTAAAAACTTTATGAAACAATAGTTTGATCTCTGTGCTGACCACTTTTTCCTCTTCGTCATTGTATGTATAGATGAACAATATAAATACATCATTTCCATGTCTTGCGTATCAACAAGATGCTTTCATGTGCCGGAGCTGACAGGCTTCAAACTGGTATGGGAGGAGCGTTCGGTAAACCCTTGGGAATGGATCACCTAGCTAGATAACTTGTTATCATATGAGATTGACATGATCTATTTTTGCTATGTTGGTGTACAAATTTGGTGCACCTTGTTTTGTCTTTTGATTTTTGGATTTTTGTAGACATGTACATGTTTGTACGGCAATGTAAACTAAGATTTTTAAAAATGAAAATTATATAGGCATATGGGTACTCTTTTTGTAGCTCTCGGAAAGAGCTTTCCGAATATATAAAGTTTGTGAATTTTGGACAAACGGTTCGAAATATAAATTGTTTTTAATTGTTTTTTATATTATTTAAAATTGCTGACATCATTGTGAGTCACTTTGGACTTGTAAATATTTGGACTAAATTGTAAATCAGGAAGGTTATTTGTGTACTTTCAATGAAAAATGACTAATTTGTACCTAGTTGAATGGGTCAGGACTAACTAGTATACTTGGATGGGGTTTTGGACTAAACCGTATTTTTCCCTAAATTGTTTAGTTTGGACTAATTGAGCATCGGCATTTGGACCTTTTAATGTTTGGCTCTCAAGTTAGTCCGTTTATTGTTTAGGGTCGCTGACCGACCAACTGTTAACTGACCCTCCTAATCCTTTAGTGGACTCTCCTAATCCCTTGAGGATTTGAAGTTTGCGCCAAGGATTTTGGATCGTGTTTAAATTGTTTAGTGTTTTTTTTGTTTTGATTTAATTTGCGGATAAAAAAATAGACTGTAAAAGAGAGAAATGTGGTCTTTACCTTTGGACTTTTTGTGACAAGTTTTCAGAACTGTTGTCTATTCCTTTTACGGCTTTTTGCAACGGTTCTGGGGACTGTTGCCGTTTCTCATGGACTTTCAACCACCGTTTTGCTACACTTTTGTGGTCTCTTCTGGAACCTTTTGAGATGCTTTTCTGGAGGTCTTCTCTAGGGTTTTCAAGCGCCTAGAGATGTAGGCAACTTGACAACCCTGCGATCATGACAGTAGTGATTTTGACATACTACGAACTCGAACATGTGGATACTGCGTTATTTGAGAAGCAATTTTTCGAACTTTGGACTTGAACATGCTGCGGATCGAACATCCTGGAAATAGTTTCTACAACACTTGTAGTAATACAGTTTGGGTGGTTTCTAAAGGTAATAGTTTCAGCAAATCTCGAACCGCGAATATGGATTGCAAGCGATTACGATCAATGGGCTGTGAAGCTGCGATTATATGGTATGCGGCATTGCGATCAGTGGATCGGGCAGACAATTGCTACCAAAGCGGACCAATGATAATTTTTTGACAGCGTTCAAACTGCTTTCACATGAACACGATTTTGAAGCTTTTTGTACTACTTTTCTCAATGGGAAAACACAATTCATTTTCTCGTAATTCCCCTTAGTCGGCGCCAATGTTTGTACCCAAAATTACTTTTGGGCACGAAACACGATTGAGGTGTGTATTTAGGGTTGGAGACGAATTGAAGAACAAATAAAAGAGACAAAGGTTTTACTTTGTTCGGCATGGTTTGCCTACATCCACAGGTGAATCCCCTTGGGGGGTGGTGTTTTATTGATAATAGAATTATAGTCTATTTTTTTTCTCTCTTTTCCTCCTCCTCCACCGGTTCAGAATTACATTCTCTCTATTTATACAATTGAATACCTAATTACAATATAAACTTAAATGGCATTAACTGCTCCTTCATGCCTCCCTGTTTAATTCTGCATGAAACTGCTCATTCATGCCTCCATGTTTAATCTGCATGAAACTGCTCATTCATGCCTCCATGTTAAATTTTGCATGAAACTGTCTTTGCATGCCTCCTGAATTAATTCGCATGAAACTTTCTTTGCATGCCTCCTGAATTAATTCGTGTGAAACTTTCTTTGCATGCCTCTTGAATTAATCATGCATGCTGGCAGACTGGATTGATGGTTGATAGGGAATAATGGGCTGGCAGTTTGGATGGAGGCTGACTAACAGTGCTTCTGGCAACATGGTTGGAAACTGATTAGCAGCATCATCAATGACATGGCTAGAAAAAGTTGCGATCTGAGAGAACTTGGCTGGAAATTGGTTAGAAGCACTGCTGGCAATAAGACTGAAAATTTGCTGGAGGTGCGACGTGCAACCTGACTTTCACAATTGACCAACGGTTGACTTTGACTATTGACCGGGCATTGACTTTGACCATTGACCGGTCATTGAATTTATGTAATACTGGGCAGGCTGGTAGGCTGCCTCGGTTGACTGGTTAGCGAGCTTAGATGACAGCTGAACAGTGGTCCAGGCAACATTCTGGCCCGATATGTGGTATTTTTACTCATGGTACAAACAGGTCCATTGATAGTTATAATAAATGTCTCAATCATGCAAAGGTTGTCTTATGGCATGGAACAACCATCGGAGCGTTTGGGATGGACAATTTTGATCTTGGTACAGAGGTGTGTGTTTGTCACCGGCTACCTTTCTGCGTATATTACATGTTATACAGTTCAATAGGTTGATGATTAATTTTGTTTTGTATTTCAGGCAATTTGTAAGAAGTTGGCAAAGCTAAATGGGAAAGGTGCAACAACCATCATTGGAGGTGATGACATAATTGCAACTGTGAAGAAACTAGGTCTGGCAGACAAGATGAGCCACATTTTACCGAAAGGAGATGCCTATAAGGAGCTTCTAAAAGGCAAATCACTTCCTGGAATTCGCGCTCTAGATGACACTTCTGCTTATTATATTTGATGTTGTGGTATCGTGGAGGCTGGTTGGTTATATCCAAATTAAGATGAAACACAAAAAGTTTACCTAATTATATTCGTTTTACAATGAGTAATAGGGTAATTGAGTATTTTTGGTTTTACTACTACTACTATACTAGCTAGCTTAGAAAGGCTGCAAATGTCCTTTGATTAAAGATTTAAGTAGGCGAAAAGCACTTGCCTGCTATTAAGACACAAACAACTCCTTGCTTTTTTATAGCGCAAATCATTCATAGTGCCGTGAAATTTACCAAGTGGTTGTTTACAAGTGTAGAAAAGTTACATTTTAACATGCTGTAAAACTTAAATTTTAACATGCCGTAAAACTTAAAGGAATTAGAATATAAATCAGTATTCTTTTCTGACTATTCTTTTCTGACTTTAGCTGCTTTGTTGTTCCTTGATTTGTCTGCTTTTCATATTCTGTGAATCTCCTCTTCCACAACATGCAGTTCTTCTTGACAATTTCTTCCAATTCCCTAAGGCAACTTCTATCAGTAACAGGACTCCCTTCCAGGTTCAATAAAGTAGTAACAGCTTTAAATTTATATGGGAGATAAAAAAGAGTTGAGTTAGTCGACTGTCATCTTGATAAGCAGCAACACGAGCTAATACTGAGACTTGTCCCTCTCATTATTGTCAAATTTCAGCCCTTCAACGCCTTCAAGAATTGATTCAGAATTCTTCAAATAAGAGCTGTTCCTACCAGAAGATGTACGTTCAGGTATTTCTGCTGACCCAATAGGAGAACTTCTTTGCTCAGATGAAACCCTGCATGCTGAACTCGCCTGCATGGATCGAAAACATAAAAATGAGAGAGAAACCAAAACATAAAACCACAGGAGGATGGAAACTCATTCACATATAACCATTTACATAAATATAACATATTTAGTCAAGTGCTGGTAGAAATATCTCCAGATTGTAAAATGCGCACAGTCCAACCATAAAACGAGAGTTTCATCAATAATACGGGTTGTTAGCACAACTATCATTCAATATGCTATAAGTCAAACAAGTGATTAAAATAGCACATACCATATTGTCTCTATCCATCGTAACTGAACTGGTTGCAACAAGCCTCTTCTGTTTGGATAAGCTTCCAGCATCAATAGCTAACCAAGTAAGCCTCCCAGGAGAAGGATCAACTAGAGACCAACCAATTGCTCTTCCTTCATCAACACCTGCAAATATAACAGAAACAAGGTCTCGTAACCAGTGAAAGAAGCATGATAAGAGGAAATGAGCGAAGAAAACACATCCACCAGCAGGAACATGAATGAATCAACATGGTGAAAAAAAAATTCAAAAATTCAGGATGAGCATATATTAAGCAAGGCAGAGATGCAAGGTAACAAGTTGACTACTGGTCCTGCAGAACACCACCATACTAAAATCCTACACAGAGATCAAAGGCCCTTTAAAAAAAATAACTTCATAAAATAATTAACAGGAAAAGAGGCTCACTCATGAAAAAGTTGAAGATGAAAAGATCTCAGTCAAGAATGGTACTTAAACATAAAGCAAGCTACACAGATTTCAGCCCATTGAGCTGGTGGATGGTAATAATCCAGATGTTAAAGTATCAATTGACAGACTTTAAAAAGGGTTGAGCTTCAAAAACTCTTCCTGAGCCTAAATGCGCACACACGTCTTTGTCACCCAAGCCTTACATGGACAGATATAACAGGCTACTTATATTATGCAAAAGGAAACAGTCGTAAATATATTCACATCCATGGGCAGGAAAAAAATGACTACACAATCGAAAAGAATTTCTGAATATACAAAACCAGCATATATTAAGTAAGCCAAAGGTACTTCTTAACAAGTGGTCTACTGGTCCTGCACATTCATCACAAAAACAAAAATCCCTACATGAGGAGCAAAGGCACCAAATCACAGGTAATTTCAATCAGAAAACAAATAACCTGAAAATACGCTCACTCATGAAAAAATTGAAGATGAAAAGACTTCGAGGCAGAATTCAACACAATTAGCTGACAGAAGATAGCGAGCCAAACATAAAAGCATCACTTCTCAGACTCAAGACAAGGAGGAGTTTCAAAAACACTTCGCAAGCCAAAGTGCACACACTTCCTTGCCACACAGTAGTGGGGTACAATTTCTGTATGGTGTATGCAACTCGCGTCTGTTAGCTATGGATATTTCCAAAATCTCTAGACTCTAGGCTTAGTTTCAAGAACATCAAATATACATTAAAGTACAGGAGATAAGTACTAAAACAACGCTACGAACCTGACTGCCTAGCAGCATTTGCAATAGCAAGGGGGGCTCCTGCATTTGGACCGGAAATAGCATCCTGATATAATCACACAACAAGTGATTAAAAACATATATATTGAAAAGGCATTGGTGACACAAAAGCAAAGTTAAAATTGTCACAGCACACAAACACCAAAATATAAACATATACAAACTTCAACTTAAAGAAAACTAGTCAAACAAACATATACAAACGAATACCTCCATGGATGTGGAAACCTTCTCTTCACTGATATTTTCATACTTCCTTTTCCTTGTTCCAGCTCTCAATCCTTGCAAGGGAGGACTACAGACAGAAAATGAATCAAAATGAAGAAGAAGAAGAAGAAGAAATAAATGAGGGAATGCGAAAGATATACAAGGAGTTAAAAAACAATAATTTACAGAGAAAGAAAGAAAGCAAGAAACCAGACCTTCCTCCTAGGAAATACATAAGCAGATAGCCGAGTGATTCTATATTATCTTTTCGACTTTGATCTGCCCAATTCAAAAGCATGAAGCTAATTAAATACATGCACAACAAAGTTAAAACCAAGGTTCAGATAGTCAAGTATTTTTAGCTAACTAATAATACTCACCAGTTCCAAGATGAGTGTTCATTAAAGAAGTCTCTAGAGAAAGTTTCGACTCAGAATAGAACTGTACATACTTCGTCTTCACATTTTCCTGGGAAAACCCAAAACAAGCACATTAACAGAACATTCAACGTAACTTACACAATGTACCTATGAATTTTCTTAAACAAAAGCCCAAAATTTGACCTTAAGAAACCTAAATTTCCATAAAATTTCCAGATTTGAAGTCCATATTTAACAAATGCGATCTTTACCAGCTCAATAGCAACTTCTTCGTTAGTAGCCTCAGTCCCGCCTGATTGACCTGGTGAGTGATTGCTGCCAGCTCTGCTGCCGGCATCTCCAAGTGCTGGTTGACCAAGTTGAGCAGGTTGACCAGGTTGAGCCAGAGGAAATGGTAACCGCAGTTGAGGTGGCAGTACTGGAATGTTTGCGACAATGACATAAACTTCGGCGTGAGGGTGATTTAGGAAAGGCAATAGCATCTGGTGATCAAATATTTCTACCATCCGGTGATCAAATATTTCTACACGGTTTTGTGTAAAAACTCGGTGCTGAGAAGCAATGGGGTAACCCATCCTGCGTGCTATACCCCATTTCAAATCCCGTACAGTACGATAGAGGTCAGCATAGACAAGATTGTTGGCCATGATGTTACTCCATGGATCAGCTACATACACCCGAAGGGAAGTGATCATAAAATATCTATCCCGAGGTGGGAGAACCATTTCGTTATTCATCGAGTTCTGTTTATAAAACACAAATGAAACATAAGAACCTAATAACATGCAAAAATTTATTCATTCTCATGCCGCAGCAAATAGTAAAAAAGAAACCTAGGGTTGATTCACACAGAACGTTGATAAAGAAGAGTTCTTTTGAAGAGACTCGACTAAATGGATTTCAATAATACTAAAACTGGCTACAAAAGACTTTAAACTACTAGGGTTTCTTAGCAATGAATCCTCAGTACAGATACTTTAAATCCTAGCCCTTAACTGTCAGAACGTCGTCTAATGCATTAGAACAAATTACCCAACTAAAAAAAGTAAAAACAAGATTTTAAGCTAATAATGCCCCTGAATCTCATTCTTTTCAAGATATAAGTATATGAAAACATCTGAAATTGTTAGAAACCAAGACTGGTTCTTAATAGCTATGAATCAAGAAAATGAAACAATGACAAGGTTTCACCATAGCATACATACAAACACTGAGGATTTAAGATTTCTTAAAGAAATTATCATTCAGCCATTATAAATGAAACTAGGCAAGAAAGATTGCAGAAGAAGTACTAAGTAAAGATGCTCTAAATCCAAGCCTTAACTGTAAGAAAGTCATCTAATGTTTAACCTAATTATGCTCCTGCATCTCATTCTTTTCAAGAAGATATGAATATATGAAATTGCTAAATTGTTTAATTCATGAATCAAGAAAATAGAACAATGAGGGGGTTTCACAGCATAGCATACATAAAAGACTGCAGATTTAGGATTTATTGAAGAAATTATCATTCATGGGGATTAAAAATGAAACTAGGCAAGAAAGATTGCAGAAGAAACACTATAATCTAGGAGTTACACACAAAAATTAACTACAGATTGCAAGAGAAACATATAATCAATGAAATAACTAAGTTGTGGAATTACCGTGAAATTCTTGATGAAGTTTATTAATAACCCTAAATTCCTGATGAAGTTTATTAGAACCCTAAATGCGTTTCTTGCTTGTGGGTGATCAGAACAAAGATTTCTGAATGCTGATTCTCAGATACAAAGAATGGTAATTCACGAAAACTTGTTTTCTTAATTTATATACAAACGCGCGAACTCTGTTTACGGGGTGACCTCTGTTAAGTTAAGGGGGTGCATATATCTAGTCAAGAGAGCCAACCTTGGATGTGGTCAAAATCAATTTTGACCAAATCGACTTCCCCCAAATTTAAAACCCTAAGTTATAAAAAAAAAAATCTGAAGAAAATCGCACCTTCTAAATTCCACACAGCCGTTCGGTTCTTCAGTATCATCATCATCATCTTCTTCTTCAGCGTCCATTCTTCGAACTTTTTTTTGTCTGATGATTTTAGAAGAATAAAAAAGTTGGAAAATGGAGATTCAAATGGGTTTCTTCTTCAATAATAACACCACATTGAAGTTCCTGGGTTTCATGAGCTTCTTCTAATACTAGTTTTCTCATCGATCTATCAATCAGATTGTTGTTGAGTTTCGGATTGAAATGAAACTGAGAAAATGTGAAGAGGGAAGGACAGGAAAACATTTTTACGATATAAAGACACTGGATCTGATAGTAGTCTGTGGCGATATAGACCCGAACTAGAAAGACAAAAATACCCTCACCCGTATGGGAGAGGATAAGATTAAAGATAATGTGGCATATGACATGTGTGAACTGGATGAATTTACTTTTGCTACCAGCTAGGCAGGTTAAGAGCAAGTCTTATGGTGGAATCCATCTATCTTGTCTTACGCCACCTCAAAGACTTGGAGCTGTGGATGGAGCCTTGAAGTCCAATGGTGGAATAGTAGAAACATTAATCTTAATGGAGTAAGCTCCATTCTTAATAAGTTAAAAAACGCCAATCTTAATGGAGCTAAGCTCAATCTTATTAGCGTTTTTTTCTTGCAGATGATTCTCAACAACTCGGTTTAAATCTACGGATAAAAAAAACGCCAATCTTAATGGAGCTAAGCTCAATCTTAATGGAGCTAAGCTACTGATCTTATTAGCGTTTTTTTCTTAGCCAGTTAGATTCTCAACAACTCGGTTTAAATCTACGGATAAGAAAAAATGCCAATCTTAATGGAGCTAAGCTCCAATCTTAATAGCGTTTTCGCTATTCTTATTAGCGTTCTTGTCCTCTACTGGCGCCATTCTTATTGGCGTTCATACATTATTGTTATTGGCGTTTTTGATGGATTCCACGAACCCTTCCACGAAACCATGGAAGGTTGCTTGGATTTTCTGTGGAAGACCCCAACTTGGAAGCCATTAGACTTGACATTCCATGGATTTTCCACACTTGGAATAGCTTGGATTCCACCATAAGACTTGCTCTAATTGTAGACTCAATCTGTGGCTCTCAGCCGATATGGCCGATATCTCGCTGGAAATTCCGGTTTCAGTATTTAAGGTAGCAGAATGTTTGATTTTGTCGAGATAAAATTTGGTCGTGAATTTTGGATGACTCGACCGAATTTGGCTGGAATTGACCATTAAACTTTTAGATGAAGTTTATTTCTCTTATGATTCCGGTTGGCCAGAATTGGTTATCAAACTCTCAGTTAAAGTTTGTTTATCTTGTATTCTTGTACGTATGTTGAGTTTTCTGATATTTTGATTGAAGATTTGTTTCTTTTTTAAAAATTTGGTAATATTTTATTATATTTATCCACAACTTAACATATGCAATCTGTGAAAATGTTTGATATTATTTATAGTTATAAAACTCGAAAAGTAGTTACCCAGTGATTTCATTGTTTCGGTATCTCGATCCCGATCAAGACTAATGGAAATCCAAAATTAACTACATTGGGAAGATTATAAGTTATTTAGAAGCTTTGAATCACATGACATATTCTCGTTAAAAAAAGCAGAGATAGGATTGTAAATGTCAGGACCCAGTTAAATTATTGTTAAGGGATGACCATATTATATTGGCACCTAGTAGTATTTCCTTTAATTTTGTGTGGATGTTATTCCTTGTTGCACTCGTGTGAGTTGCACAAGCTTTGTTTGAGTTATCCTCATATTCTCTTCTGTGGCTCTGAGGAAGACTATGAAAAAGTAAATCTAAAAAGTTCTTCTCTCTCAAAATTTTGTTCCTCCCTCTCCAATCTCTATCCTTAGAGATTCACTTTGTTTTTGTGCTAATTTGTAAGGCAGGTCCATTTAATTGGTATCAAGAGCAGTCGATCTGTGAGACCTGTGAACCATGGTTAATCAGAAAGACTTTGATAATCTTCACAGGAAGTTCAATACCCTAATGAAGAGTCATGAAGAAATTGAGAAGAAGTTTGATGAAACCCAAGGTGGCATTTCACACTCGTTAACTGAGATGCAATCTATGGAAGACAGAATGCAAACTTAAAATTGGCGATGGGATATTTGGACCACCTAAGGGAGATAACTCAAGAAACAAAGAGGGAGAAGTTAATCGTCAAATCCTTAATCAAATTACCAATTCACACAAGCCTAAAATTGAGTTCCCTGGGTTTGATAGTAACAACCCTAGGTCTTGGATTCGCAAGTGTAAGAAATTTATCCAATTACATGTTATGGATGAAGAGCATAAGGTTATGTTAGCCTCACAATACTTAGATGGAAGAGCAGATGTTTGGTTCCAAGATTATCAGAAGAGCAAAGAAGTCATACTATGGGAAGAATTTGTTGTTGATATCAACTTTAGATTCCAAGAGCTAGGTCATGATGACATAGTAGTGGAATTCAACAAGTTGAGTCAAGAAGGTATTGTGCTTGAATACCAGGAATTGTTTGATGAACTTAAGGCTCTCATGTTGGCTAAGAACAGATATCTCACTGAGGACTACTTTACTTCCAGCTTTGTTAGTGGATTGAAGGAAGAGTTTAGGCTTGCAGTACAAACGTTTTCACCAACTATTCTAAAACAAGTAATGTATTTAGCCAGGATGCAAGAGGCTATATTGGAAAAAACTATCAATAAGGCCAAGGCTATCCATAAATTGCCACCCATCTCCATTCCAAGTTCCAGCAACCACAGGAGTTTTGTCACCTCTCCAAGAACAAGCTCTACTTCCCCAAAGGGTTTCAATAGTTCAAGATTACCTCATGTTAGGAAACTCACATATGCAGAGATGAGATCTAGGAGAGATAAGGGCTTGTGTTAGAACTGTGATGAAGTGTATACTAATGGACATAAGTGTACCAGACATCAGTTGTTCATGTTAGTGGGAGATGATGAAGATCAATGCACATCTGAAGAAGCTTCACCAGTCAGCTCTCCAGTGATTCAAGAGTTGGAGGAAGAAGTTGAGATCTCTTTGTCAGGTAACATGTCTCATAACACTATAAGGATACAAGGCTTGACTAGGAATAACAAAATTATAACCATACTAGTGGACAGTGGGAGTACACACACCTTTGTAGACCCTAAGATAGCTAGATACAGTGGAGCCCTTATTGAGCCTACAACAGCTTTTCATGTAGCTGTGGCAGATGGGAACAAACTCATTAGTGATGCTAAATTCCCAAACTTTTCTTGGAGCATGCAAGGGAATAAATTTGAATTTGATGACAGAGTGTTAGCCTTGGGAGGGTGTGATATGGTCTTAGGTGTGGACTAGATGAGAGGAATCAGCCCTGTCAAGTTTGATTTCAAGGATATGACTGTATCTTTCAACAGAGGAGATGAGGAAATTATGCTAAAGGGAAGTACTGACACTCCAACAGTATCTATGATGACAGCAAAGGAATGCCATAAATACTTCAAGAAGAACAAGCATGGGGTCATGGGGCAAATTTTCTCCCTTACAGCTGTGAAAGTGCAAGACAACACTCCAGAACCTTTACAACCCATTCTTCATAAATACAATTCAGTTTTTCAAAAACTTAATACCTTACCTCCTAAAGAAACTCATGATCACCATATACCCCTTAAACCAATTTCTACACCTCCAAACCAAAGACCTTATAGAATTCCATATGTAAAAAAAGAGGTTGTGGTAAAACTAGTACAACAAATGCTTAAATCTGGGATTATTATGCCTAGTCACAGCCCATTCTCATCTCCAATATTGCTGGTTAAGAAGAAGGATGTGAGTTGGAGATTTTGTGTGGACTATAGGAAGCTGAATGAACTTACCATTCAGGATAAGTTTCCTATACCAATGATAGAAGAGTTACTTGATGATCTACATGGGTCAAGGGTCTTCACAAAAATTTATTTGAGGGCTGGCTATCACCAAATAAGAGTGCACCCTCAAGACACCCACAAGACAGCCTTAAAGACTCATGAAGGGCATTATGAGTTTTTAGTTATGTAATTTGGGCTAACTAATGCTCCAGCAAGTTTCCAAGCATTAATGAATGATGTCTTCAAACCCCATTTGAGAAAATTTATACTAGTTTTCTTTGATGACATCCTAATTTACAGCCCTGACATGGGGGAGCATGCTAAACACTTGGAAATCACTCTAGCATTACTCAAGAAGCACAGTCTAGTTGCTAAAATGAGCAAGTGTTCTTTTGGTCAGACCTCACTAGAGTATTTGGGCCATATTATCAGTAGTGAAGGTGTTGCTGTTGACCCAGCTAAGGTAGAATGCATGAAGAAATGGCCAATTCCAAAGACCTTGAAGGAGTTGAGGGGATTCTTGGGGTTAACTGGTTACTACAGAAAGTTTGTGCAGAACTATGGGATTATTGCTAAACCACTCACTAAACTCCTTAAGAATAACAACTTTCATTGGAGTTCACAGGCATTCAAGGCTTTTGAGCTAATTAAGGAAGCTATGACTACCACACCAATACTCATCTTGCCTGATTTTAGCAAGCCTTTTGATATAGCTACAGATGCTTGTGACTTGGGGGTAGGAGTTGTACTGATGCAGGAGAAGAGACCAATTTCCTTCTACAGCAAAGGAATGGGTACCAGATTCTTAGCCTTATCAACTTATGAGAAAGAGATGATGGCTATAGTCATGGCTGTGAGCAAGTGGAAACCTTACTTAATGAACACAAAATTCACTATCTATACAGACCATCAAAGTATCAAGTACTTCCTAGAGCAGAGAGTCCATTCACTATTGCAACAGAATTGGCTAGCTAAACTTCTAGGATATCATTATGAATTTAAGTATAAGAAGGGAAGTGATAACAAAGTAGCAGATGCACTATCAAGAGTGCAAATTCCAGAAGATGCATCATGCAATGTTGTGTCTCAACTACGACCAACTTGGTTGAGTGAAGTGCAAGAGAGCCACTTGGAAGATGCTACAGCACAAGAGCTGCTTCCAAAACTGATATTGGGGGATAATACTTCTGGTGAATTATCCATGGAACAAGGAGTCATCAGGTATAAAGGCAGAATTTACATTGGCAGTTCTGGTGAACTGAGGAACAAGGTTATGAAAGCAGTACATGCTTCTTAAGTGGGAGGGCACTCTGGCTCCAGTGCTAGTTATCAAAAGGCAAAGCTCTACTTCTACTAGAAGGGAATGAAACATTGCATAACCCAGATGGTGCAGGAATATGAGGTGTGTCAGAAACATAAGGGTTTTACTACACTCCCAGCTTGACATCTGCAATCACTACCAGTACCTGAACAAGCTTGGACTGACATTAGCATGGACTTCATTTCTGGTCTGCCAAAGTCTGAAGGAAGGGAAATTATTCTGGTGGTGGTGGATAGATATACTAAATACAGTCATTTCATGGCACTTAGTCATCCCTACAGAGCTACATTAGTAGCAAAGGTAATACTAGACTCAGTTGTGAAATTACATGGGTTACCAAAAAGTATAGTGTCAGATAGGGATAGTATATTCTTGAGCAATTTCTGGCAATGACTTCTATCAAGAATGGGTACCTCACTGCATCTAAGTACTTCCTATCACCCTCAGACAGATGGACAGACTGAGAGGGTGAATGCATGTCTTGAGACTTATTTGAGGTGCATGACTAGTTACAAGCCTAGAAAATGGGTATCATGGTTATCTCTGGCTGAATGGTGGTTCAACACCAGTTACCATACCACCCTTAAACTGACACCATTTGAAGCCTTGTACGGATATACCCACCCCCCACCCCCACCCCACACACACAAACCCACAGTTTGGTGTAACATCATCCCATGTTGGAGTTAGTTTAGCAGCAGATGATTACTTGCAGCAAAGAAAAGTCATGGGACAGGTACTGAAATGGTGTTCTTGAAGAAGCTCAACATAAAATCAAAAAACAAGATGATAAGAAGAGGATTGAGAGAGAATTCCAAGTACAGGGGACTAGGTATACTTGAATCTACAACCCTATAGGCAAACATCCTTGCAGCTAAGGAGGAATCTGAAACTAGCCGCTAAGTTTTTTGGCCCATACAAGGTGCTAGAAAGAGTGGGGAAGGTGGCCTACAATCTACAGCTCCCTCCTGAGTCAAAGATACATTCCACTTTTCATGTCTCTCAAATGAAGATCAAGCTAGGAAATGGAATGCTACCACATACTACACTGCCAAATCTGAACAAGGATAAGGAGATGAAGATTGCACCTTTGAAGATACTGGCTAGAAGACAAGTCAAGAAGAATGCACAGAACATTACTCAAGTGTTGGTGCAGTGGGAGAACTTATCAGCTCAAGACGCCACTTGGGAAGACAAGGTTGCCATGGCACACCAGTTTTCAAAGCTAATCCTTGAAGTTAAGGATTTGGAAGAGTAGAGGGTATTTGTCAGGACCCAGTTAGATTATTGTTAAGGGCTGACCATATTATATTGGCACCTAGTAGTATTTAATTACTTTAATTTTGTGTGGATGTTATTCCTTGTTGCACTCGTGTGAGTTGCACAAGCTTTGTTTGAGTTATCCTCATATTCTCTTCTGTGGCTATGAGGAAGACTATGAAAAAGTAAATCTAAAAAGTTCTTCTCTCTCAAAATTCTGTTCCTCCCTCTCCAATCTCTATCCTTAGAGATTCACCTTGTTTTTGTGCTAATTTATAAGGCAGGTCCTTACAGTAAACATGGACCTTCAATTACGATGTGGACACAGTTCTGTAGTTACCTAAAATCGGTGAGAGACTAATATTTGAATTCTCGGGTTTCTGAAAGTAAGTTATGGGAGGTTGAGAAAGAACATTCTTCGCCTAAACCACGCGCAATAGACGTTCAAAGGATGCTTCAGTCATAGGGAGTGAAGCTTAGGGACGGTCTTAGGGAGAGAAGCAGATGAAGAGAGCGATCAGAAAACAAATTATTGCTTGAACAGGTTATTATAAAGTTGTGTGTTAGCTTGTACAAATATATGACCTATTTATAGATGAATTCTCTAATATCGATTCGGTAAAGATAGAGATTGCTTACCGTGCGGGGCACTTTCCCGTCTCGTAATCCCACCGCATTTACTCTCTTATGCGATGAGAAATAGTTCGGGTATTTCTCACACATGTCGT
The DNA here is from genome assembly GCA_023531295.1 of Papaver armeniacum. Taxonomy (NCBI): domain Eukaryota; kingdom Viridiplantae; phylum Streptophyta; class Magnoliopsida; order Ranunculales; family Papaveraceae; genus Papaver; species Papaver armeniacum. Next base: position 256,781 of record JAJJWW010005999.1, read on the forward strand.
AGACATCCAGACCAAAAGCCTAATTGATATCCCCTCATTTGTGTAAAGCTGAGTTATCCTTTGCGATGATGTGTTGAGAGGGAGATACTCTCTAAATCCGAGTTAGCTAAGATAAAGAGATATTATATAGTTTGTGAGAATGACTAGGATGAGTCACGTGAAAATGCATGAAATGCCTCAGATATCGTGTGTAGAGTGTGACATGAGATGAGGTTGAGCTCCCTCCCTCCGAGGCGACTTACATATGTCACGTAGAGAACGTATTATTGCTTGTGGGTACCTTTGTTGAGCATGCGGAGCTCAAGGTAGCTTATCCACATTTTTGGATAGACATGTACAGTTCATCCCTAATTTACTAATCGTGAGTGTGTTTCAGACACTGAAAAAGAGGATTGAGCCCATAGTTGAGGCTTGTGCCTACATAAAACTCTTTATACGAGTTGGCTTAGCTCAGATGAGGCATCTAAGAATTTGAATGACGCAACTGAAACGGAGCGAAAATTTCACTTTTTCTGAAACGGAGCGAAAGTATCACTTTTTATGAAACGGGGTGAAAGCATTACTTTTCTTAAAACGAAGTGAAAGCATCACTTATCCTGAAACGGAATGTGCAAGTATCACTTTTCCTGAAACGAAAAATTAGTCGATCCATAAGCTGAAATATGATTACATGATGTGTTATGCATCCTTTGTGGTGGTTAATCTGCATAATGGTTATGTATTCAATTTTCGAAAATTTTGCCTAAAGTGATAGTATCACTTTTCTTGAAACGGCGGGAGTACATCATTGTATTAGTTACAACAGAAAATTAGTTGATGCATAAACGAAAATATGGCTACTTAAAGTATTATGTATCATTTGTGGTGGTTTGCATAATGGATATACATTTAATTTCTAAAATTATGCCTAAAATGATAAATGCCTCCGAATTTTTCATAAAAACTCTAAATTTGATATTGTTGTTTGTACTCATTGACTAGATTTTTTTATAACCATTCTAACGAGATAAAATTTATAAAATTCCAAGGCACAGATTTTTAGATGTGTTATATTAATGTTTGATTTCCATTTATACCCCTGAAAAGATATGATACATAAGGATTGTAATTTGACTAAAAGAGAGGGACATTTTTGGTTTTTCGCCCCTGACCATTTACAATCTTTCTGTGTCAATTGATCACTTAGAGCAGTTCCTATGGAATGAACAAACATGATAGTTTGTTCATTTTGCTCCCACTATGGAATGAACAAACATGAAAAAATGGATGTTCAAACCAACAAATTTGTTGGTTTGTTCATTGAGTTGGAGGATGTAGCGAGCGACTGATGTTAGGACGGGCGAGCTTGATACAAACGCCCGCGTTGTAGACACAATCGCTGGCGTTTTAGACAAAAGCGCTATCGCTTTTTTTTCAATCGCACGTCGAAAGTTGAAACGCCAGCGTTCATACTAAAAGCGCCAACGACTACTTCAATCCAACGGCTGATACTCTTTTTTATTTCCCTATAAATTAAGTTCATATCTAGACTCAAACTCACACCTTCTTCATCACTACCTCAAAATTACACAATTTCATATCGTCTCTAGTTTTTATGTTTTTTTTTTCTTCAAAAAAAACTATTCATATCAACTCGATCAACTAGAAAAAACCTCATCTCTCCACATTTCATTTCTAACAAATATGGCATCCTCACAACAATGATCACAACAACGACCACAACAGCGATCACAACTACAGACACCGCAACAAACACAACAACGATCACAACAACAAACACCACAAAAAACACAACAACAATCACAACAACAAACACCACAACAATCAGAGCAACAAACACCACAACAATCACAACAAGAAACACAACAACCAAGAAATGCAAGAATTTGTGGTGTCAAGTATATAACGGATGAAGACGAGTCACTTTGCAGAAATTATGTATTATATACATTAGATGAAATCAATGGTATTTATCAAGAAAAAAGAACTTTTTATGATAAGATTTTTCAAAAAATTTGTGAAGAAACAGGTAACCCCAATAGACGTGATGGCGATGGGTTGTATCATCGTTTTTGCACAATTTCAAGAGCCGTTAGTGAATATGTAGCTTTGATCACTCATATGTGGAATAACAAAAAAATGGTGAAACCGAACCGGATGTGGAACGAAGATGTCGGGAAGAGTGGAAAAGATCCCACAAAGGTTCCAGCTTCCAACATGAAAAGTGTTTCACTATTTTTAGGGTACTTAACAATTTTAATCCATACCTGCTAGAAGGTCATCAAGTGCCTGCAAGATCACCATATGGTCCAGTCTCGCAGGATTTTCAGAATGGGGGGCCTGCTTCCTCAATCGATGGAAGTCCAAGTAGTCAGGAACAACACAACACTAATCTAGACGTTAACACCAACATCAAGAGAAGAAGGAAAGTTGTTAAAGAAGCAAGAGACGCTGCCCAACGAGCGGCAGAAGAAGGTTCAAGCGAGTTCAATTATGTTGATCACAAGGAAATTGAGATGCAGATGGAGGAAGATAGAGTCAGTGACCGTGCCATTGCTTTAAATAATCAACAGAAAAGTCGTCTTTCGTGAGAACAATACTACATGGATTGTAATCTAAACAAGTTAATCTCCTTGGACACCGGCAAAATGAATGAACGATAATATGTTGTATGGACTAAGCAAATGGATGCGTCCGAACAACAATAAGTCCAGGCCGAACAAGCTCCCCCCCCCCCCCTCCCCGCCCAACAAGCCCAACGGGCGGTTTGTGGATGTGGAAGATGACGAAGAAGATGCCTCGGAAGAAAACGAAGATGAATACAGTCTTGCTAGTTAAGTTTAATTCAATTCAGTGTAGTCGTTTAATTTAATTCAGTTTAGTTTAATTTAAATGTACTCGTTTATTTAAAATTACTTTTAATATAATTGGCTCAATTTTAACAAACAACTTTAAATTAAAAAACATATTAATTAAAATAAACAACAACACTAAATTGAAAATTACATCTATCTGATCCCTCTCCCTCTCCATTTGCCTCACCCCCGCGTACCGTCTGTTGCTCCTTTTAAAGCCCAAAGGTGCTTAGTTAAATCTTGTCTTAGTTGTGCATAGATTCCCCGGTTTTGGAATCTGTCGGTGGCAAGTCTATATTCTCTTGTCGGACGCCCATGCTCTACCACAAGATCCTTAGTTAAATATTCATCTGGAAAACTAGTCCAGGTTGGGTCACGCATGCCTTCTTCAATGACCATGTTATGCAGAATGATACAAGTCAACATAATTTTGTTCATTTCTTGAATATCAAAAAAGCGTGTCGGCCCAGCTACGATGGAAAACTTCCTTTTAAGTATGCCAAAAGCGCGTTCAACATCCTTTCTGCATTTCATTTGTTGGGAGTTAAAGTACTTCATATCCTTCGAAGTCGTCGGACCAAAACCTACCTGTTTATAATCTTGAACCATAATTGATCATTAGGTAGATTAAAGTCTGCATGAGATAATAACCCTGAGTGCAGTGATGATCGTTGATGGTGAAATTACAGTGCGGCGCAACCCCATTATTAAGATCTTCAAACAATGGTGACTTATATAAAACGTTGAGATCGTTATTTGAACCCGGGAGTCCAAAAAAGGCATGCCAAAACCAACAATCATAAGTAGCCGAAACTTCCAAAATTACAGTTGGTTTTGGATAGGGGTGGGACTTGGGTTGGTTGGGCGGGTTCGAAGGCTTGGCCGAGGCAGACCCGAGCTAGGAATCTTTTGCCCAAATTGACCATCGAACCCGTGGAACCCATAAATGTATTGCCCAAGTCCGCCCAAGTTATGTTCCTCGGGTTCCCCGGGTTCCTCGGGTTGGCCCAAGTTTTGTTGGACATATGAGTTTTTTAATATGATAATAACAAATTTTAGTAATAATAAGATTTGATTGCTCAATTTATCTCAAATTTCCAAATATTTGAAGATTATTTACAATAATATAAACTTTTTTTCATATTGAATGATTAATGAGATAAATATAATTTATATTTTCATTATTATATTTGAAGATAATATCTAAAATTACTCTAGATAGATAATACCTACGAATTATAAAAATAATTTTATATAACTATATCATAGTTCTTCGGGTTGGGCGGGTTGCTTGGGTTAGAAATATTTGTGCCCATGCTTGCCCAAATTGAACTCGGGTTTATAAAACTTATGCCCAAGCTTGCCCAAAGTTTTGAAATATATTGCCCATGTCCTCCCAACCTTCGGGTTGGGCATGGGTTGGGTGGGTTAACCCAACCCAAGTCCCACCCCTAGTTTTGGATAGTAGGAAATACCATATGGTCCTAGGAATAATATATTAGGATGAGTCTAGTCCAGTTGACCCAGTCAACTGTCTGTTTGGTCCTTTTTTAAAATATAAATTATAGTTTGGTCCTAGAAATTATAGTTTGGTCCTAGGATGATGTAATTGTCATCTTGTAGTGGCAGAAATACCCTTTTGGGACCATTACATCATCCATGACGTCACCCTAGGATATATATAGTCAATTATCAAGAGAGAAGATATTATTTTCAGAGTCTCTTTCTCTCACCTCCATATTTTCAGATCTACTTTCTCTCTCCTCAGTTTTTTCTTTTCTCTACAACAAATTTCTCAGCTACTGTAAAGAAGATGAAGAAGAAATAAACTGTTGTTGTTGATTAAATGATGAAGACGACATTTTGATGTTGATGTTGCTGTGATTAGAGATGATGATGAAGACGATGAATCACATGAAGAAGATGGTGAACGACGAAGCTTAATGTTGGTGATGATGCAGATGAAGACGAACTCATCTTCTGCTACTGTTGATGTTGTCAAAGATAGATCTGCTGTTGTTGAAGATTTAATTAGGTTTTTGTTTTCTTGATGTTGCTGCAATTAGAGATGATGAAGAAGATGAAGACGAACTCATCATCATCTTGCTGTTGATGATTGATGTTGTTGTTGTTGTTGCTGTTGCTGTTGAAGACGTCGAAGAAAATGATGATGATGATAGCGTTTTTATATGGAGTTCATTTCTGGAATGAACTATGTTTTTTTAGGTTTTTATAAGGAGTTCATTTCTGGAATGAACTCTATTTTTTTAGGTTTTTATATGGAGTTCATTTCTGGAATGAACTCTGTTTTTTTAGGTTTTTATATGGATTTCATTTTCTGGAATGAACACTGTTTTTTTAGGTTTTTATACGGAGTTCATTTTCTGGAATGAAATCTGTTTTTTTAGGTTTTTATACGGAGTTCATTTCTGGAATGAACTCTGTTTTTTTAGGTTTTTATATCGAGTTCATTTCTGGAATGAACTCTATTTTTTTAGGTTTTTATATGGAGTTCATTGCTGGAATGCACTCTGGTTTATGTAGGTGATTTCTGAAAAAATAAGTAGAAATTAACAAGAGTTCATTTTTGACGAATGAAATGCTACAAGAAAATAAATAAAAATTAACACGGAAGGGTATTTTTGTATGTTTTATATTTTATATTTTTAAATAATTATGGACCAAACAGTAAAGGCATTTTCCCAAAGGACTAAACAGACATGGGACCACCTAAAAAAGGACCAAACGATATTTTTCCCTTTTGGATAATGACCCTTATATTGGCCTGCCCATTCAACCAGACACGCATGCCGCGTCCAGTGCATGCAGTCTAGACTACCTAGCATTCCTGGAAAACCCCTCGCGGTGTTTTCTGCAGTTATTCTTTGAACATCTTCCTGAGTAGGCTTCTTAAAAAGGTTGGACCAAACTGCTCGACTATTGTTTCGCAAAACAATTTGAGATACCTAAAGGCAGTTGTTTTTCCCATACAGATGTAGTCATCTGTGGAATCCGCTAGTACCCAGTAACATAGTATACGGAGGGCCGCATTGACCTTTTGCTCGGGACTAAAGCCTCGTACATGTCGTGCATCATACTGATAATTAAATAAAGGTTGTACCTGACAAAGCTCGCCAATAATACTTTGCGTCAAGTTGCGGCCCATGCAGAATCGTCGCTGAAAATCCTCATCGGAATAAACACAATCATGATAAAAATAATCATGCATCATCTTTTCGTGGTAAAAATGTCGATCTCGCCACGTCCATCTTCTAGTCGCAACTTCATATGGCTCTAAAGGCTTTGGTATGATCCAGGATTGTAATTGCAACATAAAATGTCGCCTTCTTCTATCTTGATTTGCATCTTCCATTTTATGAAAAATTGTTGTGAATTTGTAAGATCAAACTCGAGTCGTATTTATGGAGGAAAAAACTAGCCGTCCTTAGAAACTAGCCGTTCCGGTGACCGTTGAAAAGTAGTCGTTGGCGACTTTGGTTCAGGCGCCGGCGTTTCTTTTACAGACGCCAGCGTTTTTGCTACGAACGCAAGCGATTTACCTACGAGCGCAAGCGTTTTTACTAAGGTCGCGCGTTAAGTTATCTAACGCCAAATGCTTTACCATAATTGAAAATCCAGTTTGGCCATCCACCTGGCTCAACAAACACATGGGTTTGTTCATTCCCATAGGAATTTCCCTTAGATCTTACAAAAACTGGTCATATAAGGTCCTCCCTCGCTTCGCTTGGTCGGCCCAATTATCACACACATATAATTTCATCGGGATTTAAATATCGAATTTGGTGGTGGTGTGGAAGGGATGAGTTATTGGTGGTGGAGGAGGGAAGGGAGGGGGTGTTGGTGGAGGATCATAAAATGGTAGTAGTGGATTTGGTTATGAAGTAGGAAGAGAGGGAGGATGAGGAGGTGGAGGAGGCGGAGATAGAGGCGGAGGCGGAGATGGAAGAGTAGAGAACATCACAGTGGGTTTGTGGTTGTGCGAGAGTTTAAAGAGATGGGAAAAACTAGGTCTCGATTAAACAAGTAGCCTAGTATAAAAAGGGAATGACTGGTATTTTAAAAAACGAAATTGATCTAAATTTAGATCTTTTAAAGGACTTGTGGTTTTTGTATCACTTTTGGGAATATGGTGTTTTCATATGTCTCAACATATGGTTGGAGTTTTCGTCTATTAAATTTGATCACCTTGGTATTTATCACTTGTTATGATATTTGGCGCTCAAGTTGGTCCGTTTACTCGTCCATTGACCGTAAGCTGACCGGTCAACTGTTTACTGACCCTCGTAATCCCTTGAGGATTTGAAGTTTGCGTCAAGTGTTTTGGTCTCGGTTAGATTCCTTTCAAACCTTATAAATACACTTGTACGTAGTATCTGTTTTAGTTCCTTAGGTTTTGTTGATTTGATTTAATCTGCGGACAAAAAAATAATGCCTGTAAAGAAGAAAAGTGTTGGCGATCTCAAGGAATCTGATTTACGAGGAAAGAAAGTACTTGCTAGAGTTGATTTAGATGTTCCATTAGATGACAATTTGAACATTACTGATGATACCAGGGTTCAGGCTGCTGTTCCTACTATTCAGTATTTGATTCGTCATGGAGCTAAAGTTATTCTCTGTAGTCATCTTGTAAGCAATTTCGTTGGGATTTTCTATTTTGTATGCATCTTTAGGTTATAATTTCAATTATAATCATGTTATTGTACCTGTATACTTTGATTTATAGGGAAATCCAGAGGGTGTCACCCCTAAATACAGCTTGAAACCTCTTGTGCCTAGATTGAGTGAGCTGATTCAGACGAAAGTGAGTTTTGGTCAACCTGAATCCAGCTTGATTTATGTTATGTAATTTTTGTCTTGTATTTGTTCTTACTATGTGTTGCCGTGTTGCACAGGTTGGGATGGCCAGTGATTGTATAGGGGAGGAAGTTGAGAAATTGGTTGCAGAAATTCCAGATGGAGGTGTTCTACTCCTCGAGAATGTGAGATTCCACAAAGAGGAAGAGAAGAATGACGCAGAGTTTGCAAAGAAGCTAGCCGCTCTTGCTGACATCTATGTGAATGACACATTTCGAACCGCTCACCAGTCTCATGCTTCCACAAAGAAAGTCACCAAGTATTTATCACCTTGTGTCGCTGGGTTCCTTATGCAAAAGGTATTTTCGAACCCATGTTGTGAGGGTGTTTGAGACATCGAAAATAT